>BLKM01000654.1:193399-291450 GCA_013340265.1 Coptotermes formosanus
TATGTATGTATGTATGTATGTATGCATGTATGTATGTATGTATGTATGTATGTATGTATGTATGTATGTATGTATGTATGTATGCATGTATGTATGTATGTGTGTGTGTATGTATGTATGTATGTATGTATGTATGTATGTATGTATGTATGTGTGTGTGTATGTATGTATGTATGTATGTATGTATGTATGCATGCATGCATGTATGTGTGTGTATGTATGTATGTATATGTATGTATGTATGTATGTATGTATGTATGTATGTATGTATGTATGCATGTATGTGTGTGTGTGTATGTATGTATGTATGTATGTATGTATGTATATGTATGTATGTATGTATGTATGCA
Source organism: Coptotermes formosanus (assembly GCA_013340265.1). NCBI lineage: Eukaryota > Metazoa > Arthropoda > Insecta > Blattodea > Rhinotermitidae > Coptotermes > Coptotermes formosanus. Next base: position 193,750 of record BLKM01000654.1, read on the forward strand.
TGTATGTATGTATGTGTGTGTGTGTATGTATGTATGCATGTATGTATGTGTGTGTGTGTGTGTGTATGTATGTATGTGTGTATATATGTGTATATATATATATATAAAAGAACTTTAAAACAATTACAGCCATATGCCGTTACTAAGACAACTTTCAAGAATGCCGGGCCTCATGAAATTGGGCAATAATTCCCTTCTTTATACTAACTTATGCTTCAACACGCATATGAATCTTCAAAGGCAAGGGTGGCGCCCTATCACACACTTCGAAAATTTACTGCGTCAAAATTCGACACCACTGTTAGTTCGTTGTTCCCTGTTGGTGTCTGCATTGCAGACATTCTACATATCTGGTGCAAATCTGGGAATTTCAAATTGTTTTCTCTACCTCACGCACTCCTAAAACGGCACAAATAATTATGATTTAAATGCAAAATCAGATCGCTATTCTGAGAAAATGCTACTTTCACCATAATCGGAGTTGTATACAAACATTCAGCACAGTAAATGACTCAGCAAAATGCAAGAATACAACCCACCGTGATGACGTACCATTGTGTGTATTCGCGACTTGATGAAGAGCATTGTGCCAGTTTAAAGGGCTAGGCCAAAGTGGACAGCAAACCCCACTTGACCTCTTTCGTACACAAATATCTGTCAACTGCCTCGCATATTCCTTTAGCTAGAAGCTTGTAAAACGGCCTGAACGAAACTTATGTGCAGCAAACTACGAGCAAGCCGATCCCAGTGGCCGCGCGGTCTAAGGCGTAGATCTGCAGCCGAGCGCTTGCTGGGATCGTGGGTTCGAATCCCACCGGGGGCATGGATGTTTGTCTCTTGTACAGTGTTTGTGTTGTCAGGTAGAGGTCTCTGCGACGGGCCGATCCCTCGTCCAGAGGAGTCCTACCGACTGTGGTGTGTGTCTGAATGTGAGCAAGTGAAAATAAACAACTTCGACACCTGCTGTGAACAAGTAGGTAGAAGAGGGAAGGACTGAGAAACGAAACACACAACTACGAGCATAAAGAACAGAAAGGCACAATAATTTCAGTACACGACGAACTGCATTTTGTGTCACGGTAGGCAGACAAATTGCACAGAAACTCTAATTATTGGAGAAATATTCACAAGTTTAATTTGTTCCAACGTGTTGCAAATTATTGTTTTACTTTAGTTCAGGAATCACGCTAATTTCAAAATGTCTCTACCACTACTTGCAATGTAAACCAACAAATACGCAGACTTACAAATCACTGTATTAAAACACTCCTACCTATGATTCGCTAAGCTGGTGACCATCATCAGGGGGTTACATCAAAAGTTCTAAACACTTTCTTACCGAAACGTATGTAGGGGTGTTCTATTACAGTGATTTGTGTGTGCAGCTTTTGGTTTCCATTAGAAATAGAACCAATACGCACAGTGCACAAAATATAAACGTCTCTACTACTGATTCCCGCAACCACACATTTCTTTCCTCCATTTCACTACTCTTAAGACGCCGAATTTCCTCTTTCTTCTTATCTATTTTCTACATCCCGATGGAAATATCTCCTTGATTTAAGTCTTGCTTCATTCTGCGTCTTCAGTCCTTTCGTGCTGGTTCTGACAGTTTTGCAGACGGGACTCAGGTTCAGCGAAGAGCGATGGGAGTGATCGCTACACTGCATTGTAACAAGACGGCTGACGGTAAGACTCAGCACGCCGATGAAGTGGATGGAGTGCCCACTTCATTCTGTGAGCTGCACCAAGAACAGAAGGCGGTGTTTGAAGCGGGCTGCCAATTAACATAAAATACGCACAAAATTCCTTGGTTTAAACATCACCACACCTTGGGTAAAACAAATTATTCAAGTAACTTCATTTAAGATACACAAAACTATATTCTCAACTGACCTTTTTCGCGGGTGTGAAACGTGGTCCCCCAAATGAAAGAGGGAATACGCACTGCGTGTTGTAGAGAACAAACTACTGTGGAAGGTATTTAGACGTAGCACAGAGTAAGACAGGGCTGGAGAAAATTACAGAATAAGAAGCTTCGTAGTGTGTACTTGTCACAAAGTAACGCAACTTGTTACACTGACAGGCCTGCTACGATCAGGTACAGTTCTCGTGACGCTGAGTACCATTCGTCTCAAAATCTCTTATCTTTACTTGCGTTATTTAAACTCAAACAGATTAAAGTGCTGGAATACAAAACTCCAGTCTGAAGGGCCCCACAGAGTAGGTTCTTCTCTTCTCCCCCTCCATTCACCTGAGGACGGAAGCAGAGCCAGCTTCCGAAATGTTGTGATTTTAATTTTTAATTTTTAACATTTTACTCTTCGGACGATGGATAAAGTCCATAAACCCGTCACCGCACAGTACAAAACTACTGATTGGTTACTTGGATTATGTTGTAAAGCCGGCACTGCCGGTCAAACAGCTACCTGCTCCCAGTCTGACAAAACAGACTGACGGAATTTCAGAACAAAATGTTGAGAAGAATATTTACATCTACGAAAGACGCAACACCTTCTCACTCACTCACTCACTCACTCACTCACTCACTCACTCACTCACTCATTCACTCACTCACTCACTCAGTCAGTCAGTCACTCACTCAGTCACTCACTCAGCCACTCACTCAGTCAGTCAGTCAGTCAGTCACTCACTCACTCAATCAGTCACTCACTCACTCAATCAGTCAGTCAGTCACTCACTCAGTCAGTCAGTCACTCACTCACTCAGTCAGTCAGTCAGTCACTCACTCACTCACTCACTCACTCACTCACTCACTCACTCACTCACACACACACACTCACACACACACAGTATGCCTGTAAGGCCTACTTCAGAAGTACAGGCAGCCTCCTTCTACGCTTCTCAGACGTTTTGATGGAAATCATCTCCTGACGCTGTGACAAGCTATCAGTAACATATATATATATATGTTACTGCCTAAACCTAACATGGCATGCTGCACGTTTCGGTAATCCTCGAAGATGGCCGAGGACTACCGAAACGTGCAGCATGCCATGTTACATCTAATACATTTGTTGTGTTTGACGGCAATATATAAAGTACTGCTAACTTCTCAACTGTTCTACTCCTTTCGCGTTTCCCGACTAAAATGATTTAACCTTTAGCCCTTTAAGCATGAAACGTTATCCGTTTTATTTAAACATCCAGTCCGCACCGCGCAGTAAAGGCTTGTCACCTCTATTATAAAAACCAAGCACCGAGTGCCGTACACACCAATATTCGCCGTTTGTTCTGAGATATATACAACCTACAAAAACCTCTGTGGGCAGAATGTAGAATTCTTAAACGTTAAAACTGGTGAAATACAGTAACCGCTAGGCTTTAAAAGGTTACACGCTAGTCGTTAGTGCAGGTAGTCAGTTTGAACATTAACAACACCGACTTTTTTCTACACGATCCATTTATGTGCTCCGTATTATTCTTGCAACAGAAGGTGATTACTTCCTTACACATTATTAAAGGAACGGTCTTCCCAGTGCAAGCAGATTGTATCCTGTCTGCGATACGAATCGAAACATTATTGCAAAATAGATTAATTCTAGCCTTCAAAGGGTTAAGACATTTGTGGTCTACTTCATGTGTGCCAGATGTCCCAATTTATTCTATCTGTCCCTCCCTTCCTTATTTAATCACACTAACGACATTAAGCAAAGAGACTTAACACAGTTTTCACGTCCTGCAGGTCCTTTTTACGGAATCCTGATATTCCAGTACCTTCAAATCGCTTGCATACGAACAAGCTTTTGAGCTGTACTGTACGAGCAATCATCGTTTCTTCGTCCATTGTTCTGCCCAAGCGCCACCCTGCGTACTTTCCTGTTTCTACTAAAAGACCCCCGCGGGCGGGCGACCGAGTTTCACATTCACAATTTTCTATCTATATGGAAATTCTATCCTCGTGAAAAGAGAGACTGAGGAGTGCAAAGAAAATACTCGTCCCTGGATGCAGGCAGCAGGGAAATACTTCGAATGACGCAGTTTTTAACTCTAATCGCAATAGTAATAACAATTGCGCCAAAGACTATAGCCGTCACAGAAACACACCGCACGCACCTTAAAATGTAAAGACTCAAAAGTGACTTCATTTTATTTCGACTGGCTAATTCGTTATAAAGAGTTACAAATACAGAAAGAGAGATAAAATAAATTTCTGTCATCTACCTGCACCCTGTTTAGGATACAATTTGTGGACTACACACGAATCAGGTTTGGGACACGTCTGAGGCACGCTATTTTGAAACCATTCAGTTAATGTCACATACATATTTCTAAAAAGACAAAATCAGCCAGCACGTCTGCAGTTTGAAAAGGACACCATGCAGGAAACCGAGTCTCTTCTTAGCATTCACCGAAAAAAAAAGATAAACATAAAAGTTACACAACCAAATTAAAATTTTATTTCTTATAATATACACACGTCTAATGCTGAATATATGCTAGTAGTTGACCTGTTACGTCGAAATCCACACTGATGATCCCCACTAATTTCCTCTGCATGTGGAGTTAACTTTGACAAAAGAATGTTGGATAGAATTTTGTATGTAGTTGACAGAAGTGATACGCCTCGATAAGTACTACAATCTGTTTTATCACCCTTCTTATAAACAGGCACAATGACTGACTCCTTCCATTCCTCAGGCAATTCCTCCTTATTCCAAATAGAAATAATAAGTTTATGGATCTAGACCGAATTATCCTACACCTGCTTTAATCAATTCTGCTGGAATCTGATCAATACCTGGTGATTTGTGGCTTTTTAGTTTTCCAATAGCCATCTCAACCTCAAAGGCACTGGGCTCAGGCACCAGGGGCCCTGCCGTATGTACTTCAGTCTGCTTAACATCATTAACCCCGTGTATATTCAAAAGCTGGGAGAAATGATGCCTCCACCTAGCCAAAATACTGTGGGAGTCTGCAACCAGTTCACCCTTCTCATCTTTTACTACATTAGTTCTAGGCTGGTACCCCCTCTTAAAGTCATTGATACCCCTATACAAGTCTCTGATATTCTTTCTAATATAAATACCATATATATGATTCTCACTGGAATATGTTTGTCAGAATGTAACTTTACACACAACGTAATATCTTGATGTCGGCTAACTTAAGACAACAGGGCAAGCAGTTCCGTGTCTTTACTACGTGTGGTCCCAAAACTGAAGTAAAGCATTACAGGGTCCCAAAATCTTTGTTGACAGGTGTCTCGGACAGAAATAAGTCTACTGTCTGTCAGTGTGAAGGAAGGCTATTCTATTCCAATGGCAAAAACCCTGAAGCAGGCGGAAGGTAATCCTGCAAACATACTAACACAGCACGCACACTGAAACAGCAGGAGAAACAGGCCGACAGAACCGTGGTAGATCGGAGACTTCAAAGACGAGAAACACATGTCGAGTTCAGTCTCTGTTTTGACAACATAAAATTGACAGATTTGACAGTCCACTTACTGACGTAGTAGAGCTGTCAGTGTCTAACCAAAGCAAAAGTAACATGTTTGTTTATTCACTGTAGCGTTTTCTGGGTATGGTATAGTGACAAAGGGGTACAAATTACCGACGCTTCTGTGACGGTGCGAACTAAAGCTACTGTCACGACTTGTGATTGATCAGGAAGGTGCAAACAAAATTGCGGTTGCGGTAGTCTCCAGTGATCACCAGCTGGTCCGACCATAACTGATGTTTCTGCTACTCGAAAGCTGTTTTAGATGGTCATAATTTCTAATGTTCCTCACCTTCCTTTATAAATACTGCGACGTAGAGCTTCCGTCACTTCGGTTTTGAAAAAAAAAAGCAGCAAATATGTTCGAAATGTCTGTAATTGTGTATACTTCTACAGGGTGCCACAGCCGAAAAGCAATTTCAAAGCGAATTTGAGTCACTAACAGACGTCACGTATCGCAAAAAGTTTTATAGTCAAAAATATCATACAATTTACATCTTGCTGACAACATATGTACCTAATGTTATCGTACATAAAATTCAGTAAGATGCAAAGGTATGTGACGCTTGGAGTTCCATGTGCTGCCGCCAGATGGTAGGACAACTATTAGAATCATGGAGTTCCACAGACCGCCACTAGATGTCAGGAGACGTAAAAACAGAGGAATGTGTTTTCTGCGCGGTACGATCTGAGCCTGCAATATGATTCAGCTTAATTGACGTGTTTTGTATGGATCTCGGAACAAAGCGCGATTGTTTCCCCATACAGCATTAAATGATTGATTTTTAAAACCCTGTCGGGGTGTGTTTACTGCGCGGCTCGGACTGAGCTTGTTATTTTAAAAGTAGGACGAAACCTTAATTATTATTTCAGGACAAAGGTAGTTTTAATAGACGATGCCTTCTGACCTTTATCATAAAACATTGTACGCTTCATTAGAAAACCTATGCAACAGAACCAGCCCAAAGGTTTATCCTTGCTGCAGGCAATGTACAGCCCTCCCTTCAGCTTTATGCTACCTTAATGAAGTTGGTTGCTTGATTATCTGTTCCGTGAATAAAATGAGTCTGAGGATGACGATGCAGAATCAGACTTGAATCAGACTTCAATACGAGAAGAAGCTTTGCATTTCTCATTCAGTGCTAAAAGAGTCCACACCACTGAAAGAAAAATTCTCCCCTGTTCCTGAGCGCGGGAAAATGAGGGCGTAGGTGCAATTTACGTTCCATTCTAACGTTACAAGAACTTATTCAAACAATAACTGCATTAACTTGAGTTAATCTTGGAGCTTGTCGGACTTGTGTGCATACAAGTGTGACTAACTTAAAACACTGTGTCTATTAAGAAGTGAAGCAAAAATCTTTGAAGTATTAAAACAATTAGAAATTCCCAAGAACAAGACAATTTAATACATGCCAGATTTCGCAAATGAACACCCAAAAGTCTACAGAAAACGCAAACAGTAGTCTTACGCATCAAGTTAGAGAAGCCAAGACAGTGAACAGTGCAGCCAGCACCGAGATGTGTAAAGGAGTATGATGTTACGGAAACTTAAGCTAACCCACAAAAATCTAAATACAGTCACTAAAACATTAAAGCAAATAAGAGAATAATGCTGGCCATGATGATGATGATGATGAAGATGATGATGACGACGACGACTCTGAATTCAGGGAGGCAAGCGCAAAACTAACTTTTTTGTTTACTCCCAATTGAGTAATAATATCAGTTACATAAATTTATGTAATATTACTTTATATTTTAATATTCCGTTTCGCATGGTTTTCATATATATATGTTATGATGACAGCGACGGCGCCTCAGTCGAGCGAAATGCGTCTGCCGTGAACGCATAATGTGCAACGAAGGCTGAAGGAATTTTATGTACATTTTCTTACGTTATCAATGCTGCAGTTCATACTAATATTTTTACCCATCATAACTAAAGATGGGGCAGTAAAGACTGAGTCCAGAGTATTGCAATTAACGTTAAGCTTACACTCACCATGCTTTAGAAATGCTGAAGTGGATTCCTTCGGTTCACACAACGCGTCACACCTAACAAACACACGCGTCACATCTAACAAATACACGCGTCACACCTAACAAACACACGCGTCACATCTAACAAACACGCGTCACATCTAACAAACACACGCGTCACATCTAACAAATACACGCGTAACACCTAACAAACACACGTGTCACACCTAACAAACACACGCGTCACACCTAACAAACACACGCGTCACATCTAACAAACACACGCGTCACATCTAACAAACACACGCGTCATACCTAACAAACACACGCGTTAGATCTAACAAATACACGCGTCACAACTAACAAATACACGCGTCACACCTAACAAACACACGCGTCACATCTAACAAGCACACGCGTCACACCTAACAAATACACGCGTCACACCTAACAAATACACGCGTCACACCTAACAAACACAAGCGTCAGTCTAACAAACACACGCGTCACGCCTAACAAACACACGCGTCACTTCTAACAAATACACGCGTCACACCTAACAAACACACGCGTCACACCTAACAAACACGTTGTTGGTTGCACATCGAAGCCTTGCTGGCGAAATTGACGTCACTGAATCCTATTTTTTTTTCAGATTGTGCTCAGTGAGAGGATTATTCTACGCACTTTACCCTTTCACATGTCCTAAGAACCAAAAGCGCATGGGCCCAGATCTGGTGGGCGAGGGTCCTAGATCCCCTGCTTACTATCCTGTCATTAAGACTCTCGCTAAATAAGGCTCAGAACTGTATGTAACACGCCCTGTAGTCGTGTCTTGCCGAAAAAAGGCACCGGTTCTTTCGCAACAGAACAGGTGTTCAAAAAATTGTCAGACGTTGAGGAACATATCGGTGTGAATTTATGATCTCAGAAAAATTTGGCGCACTGAAGCTGGTTGAACAAATAACACGCCACACCAACGTTAACACCGTGTAATGGTATCTCGCGAATTTGAAAGTGATGTGCGGCAGGCCAGTACCTGTTACTCTGAGACTGCTCGTATCCACTCAGATGAATCCGAGTACAAAGAGTGTGGAGTTTACATTCCCAGCACATACGAGGTAAAGGTACCAGTTCACGTCACTGAGGCTTGCTTCGCGATTTATGAATTTCTTTTGTGAATCGCTGTCTTATATGAAACAAACGCATCGGTCTTGTTGTTTGTCCGTGACAACACGTGTGTAGGCTGGCTGGTGACTGGGTTCGAAGTTCCACACGACAAGCGAGCCGACAGAAAGTGACGAACGTTGGCTTAACTATAAGCCGAAACATGTAGATGTTTTACGTGTTTTTAACATACAGTTGTATTTGATGGAAAAGTACTAATTCTTTATTCTTACGCACACTAACTTCTTTGAAACTTTGTTCTTTTTGAGTATTTATAAGCTGATCAATTGTAACCGTTGTGTGGTGATGGGTTTATGGACTTTACCCATCGCCCGAAGAGTAAAATATTAAAAATATTAAAAAATTAAAATCACAACATTTCGGAAGCTGGCTTCATCACTGGAGGCTAGCTGTGTCTAAGTGGCCCAACAGAGCAGGCATTCTTTTATTCTCCCCCTCCATTCACCTGAGGACGGAAGCAAAGCCAGCTTCCGAAACGTTATGATTTTAATTCTTTAATATTTTTAATACTTCACTTTTCGGACGATGGATAAAGTCCATAAACCCATCACCACACAATATTATACACCATCGTCAAAACCTTTTAGAATTGTAACCATGCCATGAAATACCAGCTTTGCAGCTACAGTATTTTGTCTGCGACAGGCCAACATGAAGACCAGTCATGTGCGCAAAACTGAAAAATACCGGTATTTGCTACAGAGTACACCTTTTCACTCTCAGTCAAACAAGGCGACACGAGGCCTCGCCTTGAGGTTTGAACACACAGCGTGCATTAGTCCAGTGACACCTCTTCCTAACTCCGCTTTCAATAAGCCCCTCCTACCGCACCCCGCTACCCAACTTAATGCCTCGCAATAATGGCTTTCAAAATTGAATTCCATCCGGATCGGTGCCACCAGCACGCCGCCCAACCAGGCGAGCACGCACAGTTGTTAGGAATCTGATGAGGGTCACAACGGGGCTGAGCGATGATACAAAGGCAACGTTGGTCCTTGGACCAGCAGACCGTGTTACGAATCCATTAGGTACTGTAATGAACTTGTCGTGTACTCACTATGACTTATGTACTGCACCACGTAGACTTTGAAACGGGTGATATAAAATGAACAACTAATAAACATGCGATGTTAGAAATTCTTAAGGCGGTGAATACGAAGAATACTGTAGTCTAGGATGTGACGCCCTGTAGTCGCGTAGACTAACGAACAGTTCGTGTCGGTCCGCCTTTGTTTCCAAAATAAAGGAACATCTCGCCCAATATGGGTGTCAGGATTCTACAGTATATACAACCCGACACTTTTACAAAAGTATTTTCCGACGTGGGGCAGCCGGGACAGGGTAGTCGGTACAGCGACTAGCTACAGGTTTAACGACCCGGTGTTGCAATCCCGATGAGGGAAGAAGACTTCCTGTCCCCGAAACTCGTCCATGTCAGTGTCAGGGCTCAGTCAGCGTCCATGTCAGTGTCAGGGCTCAGTCAGCGTCCATGTCAGTGCCAGGTCTCAGTCAGCGTCCATGTCAGTGCCAGGGCTCAGTCAGCGTCCATGTCAGTGCCAGGGCTCAGTCAGCGTCCCGGTCAGTGGGTACTGGGGCTCCTTGCAGGAGGTAAAGTGCAGCCAGGGCGTGAAGTTGACAACTTATCACCATCTAGTGAGAGGTTAAGAATGGGTGGAGTTGCACCTCTAATCCCCTTCTATGACTTCATGGCGCGGAGAGGGACAAATTTGTTTTTCGATGTGCTGAATACGGAACTAAAGGACGAAGTCCCCCGAAGACGACTAACGCCCAATTCACTATTGCGGACTTCCAACCGCACAAACATTTTGTCGTTAGAATCGTGTTCACACACCTTGAACTTACCGCCAAACAACGCAGTTCAATTTGGCTCATAACGTCGCGAGCTGGAATTTGTGCATATGAGCATAAATCGAATCCTAACTGTAATGTCTTTATCACTTACAAACGTACATACGGTACTCATCATCATCATCATCATCATCATAATCACAGATATCACCATACTTTTACAGAAGAACTTACGGCTTAACACACATCTTGCCTGGCTATGAACTTGTCGGACCTTTTGTGTTCAAGATTACCGACACCTGACTTGTATGGCAATAAAACAAACGTAGTGTTAATGAGGTTTACAAAATAGAAATGAACGCGTGTTGTAACCACAGCAGGGGCCTATAACCACGTAACTGAATCCTCCAACTGATATTTTGGACACTATCGTCCCACTGTTTCAATCACAGCGTTTCGGGAACTGGTTCTGTACTCGCCTTCAGGTGACAGGATAAAACGAGCAACCCTCCTCCACTGAATCCCCTGCCAGTAACACATTTTAAGTGAACCATACCGTGCGTTGAGCAATCAGATGTCCTATCCCGTTGGCAGTGGTCTCAAGTCCTTAAACGTACACTGAATAACATCGAGCCAGCTGACTGTGCATAAAGGAAACCGATATGAACATAACGGCATACGACGTCTTCTGTCTACTTGTTAATGTTCTGCCATCAATATCATAACGATGGGTGGTAAAAGCGACATCTCGTGTCATTTACGAAGTGCGTGATGCCCTTTTCCTTAGGAAACTGTCCTTTACTGAAATTATTACATTAGCATAAAGTAACCAAAATGTTAATGCTGCAAATGGCCATTGTTAAAAGATCAGCAAAACATGTGAAGTGTGTAAGCACCGACTTGCACGGGAATAACAAACCCACTTCTGTTCGTGTAACAGCCACATGTCTCGGGTGCGGCATCCTTACGGCGTTCACTGGAACGGGCAACAAGGGAGCGTGGATACTGGCAGTGGGAGAGAGCAAGGCGATGAGCAGAAGCATTTCTAGTGAAAAGCGGATTAGCACAATGGTGAATATCTTGGGTAACGATCAGTAACTGCTGTTCCTTTTGCACAACAGACGAACTGACATGCACACTTTTTACTATTTTGCCATTAAACTCCTGATGGACAACTGACATATTTTCTTAGGTTTTGCACAATTTTGTCGTTTGGTCACTACATTCTACAAGCAGCAGCAGGGGGTTTATGCTCGCCATTACCACCACCCTAAATTCTCCACATTTCTCTTTCTCGTTCGCCATTCTCTCAAAAATTATCCACACACTTATTACGAGAAAAATTTTAGGGGATTTGACTCGACCAATTTTCCGAGCAATTGGAATACAGCAATTTCATAAAATGGAGGATAACACGGAGTTGTAAGAAGCAGCATGTCCTGCTGTGAACTTCTGCGTGTTGTAAGACAAAATCACAGGCTGACAGGAATATGAGAAACTCACATTGCGATCGAGCTCCTGTGATATACATCTTTCTGCGTCCTGTTCAAGCACAAATGCGTTCGTACAGATGTATATGCAACGGACCAGGCATGGCAAATTCTGAAATACAAAATTGTACAGAACAGTACTGTAACTTAGCTCTATGGCACACGGTCTTTGTTGTAAAGTTTACAGTTGGTGCTAGCTACAGATACAATTCCCTGCTTTCATGGTTCGCACCCGAAGTAACATTACCAAATTCAAGGAAGCCCGACATCAGACCTTCACCAGGTCAGTCCAATTCACTCCTCACAGATCTACAGTCAGGTGTCGCAGTGGTTATGATGTTATCAACTTACTGACGCTTTCGGTAACTCATAACACACAACCTCACGAGGAAGGGTGACTTGTAAAGAGGTAGAACAGGTCGTGGTCTATTTTGAGTAGCACCCACGGCGTTTACCTGGATAATGAGGAAAATAACGGTAGGCACAGAAAGGATAACGAGCTTTGGGCCGGAATTTGAAACCCGGACCTCGATACAACGAAAGAGGCGCACTACTATCTATATCGCAACTCCGCTCTGATAAGCCGTCGTCTGCTCCAAGCACATGTACGTACTTCCCTTGTAGACTGTCCATCAAAGTTCCGAAGTATGTTGAAAAATAAATAAAATAAAATTCACAGACCGTATTGAAATACATATGTTACGCCATTTGTTAATCTCCGTGCCGCAAACTGTTCCTGAAACAAACCCGTAACGTTTGATATAACTCCATGTAAAACAGGAGTCTCACCGGACCGGCACGAACCAAAATGCAGTACACATTTCACATACCGTTCTGTTTCCATTTCTCCGACCGAACGGTCATCTCGCTTACAACACGACAAGAACGAATTACGACAGCTTTGTGTGTTGTAGTTTTGATAAATGTGCCACACGCTAGGAGAGGAGTGGGCAGTTTAAATCATTTCTGCCAACTGTGATAAGTTCTACCAATTGCTTCACAAGCAGCACAAGGTTATAAACCGCACAAAGGGTACTGTAATATCTTTCATGAATTCCGAAGCTGCACAACGCACGGCCGTCAATACGGGGTACGTGTTGCTTGCCATCTGCACAGTGAAGCGCCGCTTGGCGTTATCATGTTTGTACGATTAGTATTACCCTTTACAACTTTTGGAACGAGAAAAATTGATAAAAAATTATTCACCGGTGGCGGAAATGCCTCTTTACTGTCAAGTTTCTAACAAAAATAATACCAATATGGAGAACTTGCGAAGTTTTGAGATGGGCCCGGCACTAGGGCACACAGTATGTGTTCATGGAATGAGATGGGATAATGTGTACTGGCAACACACAAGGTTTGTCATAGCTACCATTTATTGCTGTTCAGTGCGAAAACTTGATGGTGACGGAAGAATTTTATTTATTTTTAAAGTTTTCGTACCTAACTGAAACCTGCAGCTAAGCAAGTGAAATTCTATACGAATACAGATCACAAACACATCTGAATATTTTGCAAGAAGCAGTTCTACACTTTAAAAGCAACACAGAGACAGTGTGCAACTGTGAGTTTACACACGCGAGCACCAATGCTACAGTAATCTGTATTACTGTAAATTATACACAAAATCTTACCAGCAGGATTAATAAATAATTACCAATGCTTAGTCGGTAACAGCCTGAAGCCTGCTGCATTTTAATTAAAGCAGGATTCATAAAGTAATCCTACCACGTGTATATCGCGGATCTCTCGGCAGGATTAGTGGCGGTGTGTAGAAGCGATAACGGGCACTGAGGCCTTCGACGTACGGCAGCGGAACCGGAACAATCGCCAGCGTTAACGCTATGGCCGGCCATAACACACAAACCTAAGCCAGCTACATGCAGCGCCCACCAACACGATTTCACCCCCTAAGGCACGTCGTCATCTCCGTCGTCTGAGTGGCGTCCCTCAAAAACATCTCTCTCCACCAAAATCCGATGTAATGGCAAGAGGTAAATGTCACTCCATAACACGCCATAAACACACAGAGCGAGAGTACAGGTATAGCTGTACTCTTTCTTTAACCTCGGCGCTAGATGGGTATGGGTGGTCAACGCCACGCCCCTCGCGCTTTACCCCACTAGGAGGCCCAGTACCCATTACACAGGACGCTGGGTGGGCCCCAGGGTCGGTCTGTACGAGTGCGGCAAATCCCGCCCCCACTGGGATTTGATCCCCGGACCGTCCAGCCAGCAGCAAGTCGCTATACCGACTGAGCTATCGCGGCCCACAAAATCCACTGTCCCTAGGTAATTTTATTCCCCTGTTCTGAGGTACAAGCCCAGCGCATCTCGGATGCTTGCAGAATACTGTGAGACACACAGACATCGCTTGAACTGTGCCGACTGCCATGAGCTACTCAGAACATTTCAGCGCCCTTTGTATCAGCGGTTTATCCTCCGCATGTGCACGCTGTTTATGGTCTGCGGCCCTAAGCATCATGTCTTGCGGAACCCACGGCAATGAGATTTGCTACGCTTCCCTTAATACTTGCAAGAAATGATCTTAAAGTCCCGGTCACCTTAAGGCCATGCACTGCTAACCGTTCTATCAATTTCTGTATTGCTCACACCGTGCATGTGTATCAGTGAAGATACAACACTTGTCCCGCCAGTGTGTGAGGTTCGGCTTGTGTGGGATCTCTGATTTTACTATGAATCAGGAGTCGAATGTTTTCGGCAGAAGGTAGAGAGAGATCCGACACAAGTTGAACCGCATGTTTAACGGACAGTTGGTAACATACGCGGTTCTGTGTGGTGATGGGTTTATGGACTTCATCCATCGTCCGAAGAGTAAAATATTAAAAAATTAAAAATTAAAATTAAAATCACGACGTTTCGGAAGCTGGCTCTGCTTCCGTCCTCAGGTGAATGGAGGGGGAGAAGAGAAGAACACGTACTCTGCTGGGCCCCTTAGACAGAGCTAGCCTCCATCACTGGTCAACATGGGTAGATGTTCTCCCCCTCCATTCACTTGAGGACGGAAGCAGAGCCAGCTTCCGAAACGTCGTGATTTTAATTTTTAACTTTTTAATATTTTACTCTTCGGACGATGGATAAAGTCCATAAACCCGTCACCACACAATATTATACACCATCGTCAAAACCTTTTAGAATTATATGCAGTACTGTTACTGATGTGTTTGTAACTTCTAATTTTTAATTTTGAATGAGTTCCTGGCGAGGATCATACCGGATCGAAACACGTAGGACTAATACATAAATACCGTAAAAGTTGTGACGTAAAGACATTAGAATATAGTGCATTGGTTAGATAAATTTTGTATTCGTTCTACCACTATCGCCTTTGTAATACCCACAGGCGCCTGTGCATCAGTGTGTGTCACGAAAGGACATCAATCACACAGGGTCAGCATATCTTGCTTTATTGAGCCAGCTTCAAATGTAATTTTCCGAGGAGCCAAACTTAGCGTGATAATACAGTTAAATGACAGACGCGGCGCACTGGTGCACCGGGACATTCCCAGCTAACGTTAACAGTCACATTATGGATACCGACGCTTAAAGCTCAATGGACGTAACGAAAATATAATGCGTCCCTGCTACACGGTGTATCAGAAATATGTGCACTATTACTGTCACACTTGATGCACGTTTCACAAACTTAAAAAACCCACGCTCTGTGTATTTATGCAACATTCACATTCTGTCGTATGTCGCACCACACATTAACTTCCCCTCTCCCTTAACTCCGTCCATCGAATTAAAATCCTTTCGAAAAACCGAACGCTCTTTTATAAAACTGTTGTTGATCGGTACTTAGAACCCCGTCGTGTCTTCTCTATCGTGCTGCCTGTCTTCGAGACTGGCAGCCACCATCACATTCTCTACTCCTGAAACTCATTTTGCGATGGAAGTCTATAAGACTGCGGCTCTGAATATTGAATACAGACATATTCCACGATAAAACGATGCCTGCGTAAAGAATTGCCTCCCACTTGCTTCTCACCCTGCATCCTATTCTGTGATATACATATCGTCCCCTCGCCTTCTCTGCCCGGGGATTCGGGGGTTATTCTATTAATAGAAACCGCATTCTGCTTTAGTAACGGGCCAAACACAAGCCTTATCACTGCCGCAATGTTGGTTGCACTGCTGCTAATTTGTCAGAGCTTGCTGTTGTATTACCTTCGCTTGATGTTAATTAAAGGTAATACCAAAAAATGACGCTGCGAAGACAGAAGCATAATGTAAGACTTCCTGCCACTAACAGACGCTTTTTATTGTCATTTTTCTGAACTCAGAGACTAAAGAAATAACAGTGGTTTCACACGTTTCATGTAATAGAAATTAAAATGAACATCGCGTAAGGAACTTCTATAGAGTTAATTTGCTTGTACAAATAACGACTCCCTCAGATTCATGTCCGCGAAACAGTTTCCATTAAAAAATTCAACGTATTGCGGAGGACAAATATTAATTCGAAATTCTGTGTTTCATAACAAAAACAACGTACATGTATTCGAAATGCCCTGTTTTACTACAGAAACAGGAATATGAAACGGAACTGCTGGAACTCACTGCAAAGAAACAGCAAACCAGTCTGAATTGATGCGTTTTACAACAAAACAACAAAGATCAATTCGAAATGCCGTGTTTCACTATAATCGTGTATGCAAAGAAACATCGTCAGTAAATTTCATATTGAAAGCAATGAAGGTCTTTTTAAAGCAGGAACATTGTATGGCATATCATGAAGCAGGGAAACTCTGGAGTCTAACGGCTGTTGAAATGTCACACTTCATACTTACAGCTGTAAGAAACACGTCACTACAGCCACAGGCGGCCACTAACCTGGCACTAGGCCACTGCCCCACGACAAACGCTTCTATTGTTACAAACCGCATTTTTATACACGTGTACATACACGTTACCGAATAGTGCCACTCAGTAAGAATCAAGTACTTTCAAGAACACGTCACGTGGCTAGCCACTGGCCTCTCACCGTGGAGGACGCGCTTCGGTCGCTGGCCAGCCCAGGTGAGATTGGAGGTGAACAAAGTAGCACTCGGGCAGAAGTTATTTTGGTACCTCGGGTTTCCCCTAACAATATCATTCCACCAATGCTCCATATTCATTCACCCATCCATCGCATGCAATATACAGGCCGAAACTTAGCAACTGACAGCATCGTTACACGACACAAAAATACCAGCCAATTACTTCGTGCTTTGATGGCAGCTTTCGTGCCCATTATTACAGTTAACAATTTTAAGATCGCATGCCAGTAATACGTAATGAAATTCACGTTCTTCAGTGAATCAGCGAGTACTTTCCATTTAGGAGAAGATACGTAAATGGGAGCGATCCCTGATTTCGTTGGTTCCAGAAAAGCAAAGCGTCACACCTTCGTATTGTACCACAGTAGACTGGTACGTCATTGGTGCAGGTAGCAACCTGTAAAAGCAAGCTTGTCCACTCTTCAGACAGTATACATTCACCTATGTAAATCAGTTCGCAATGCATGCTACATGCTGTGATACCGATCACAGCACGTCAAAGCGCAGATTTCTGTTCGTACAGTCACAAAAATATAGTTAAAGTAGCAATTGTACCAAACCAAATTAATAGACAGGGTAAGAAAATAATGCACACATAATTACTTGATGTTTTACTAACGATCCGCTACATAATTACTGTGTTTTTTCAGTCGGGTAACTGAGTAACGTTACACTGCGACTACACGTCTTTAACATTTCATATACCATTGCCGTTCCAAAACGCCGATCCCAGTGGCCGCGCGGTCTAAGGCGTAGGTCTGCGGCCGAGCGCTACCTGCGATCGTGGGTTCGAATCCCACCGGTGGCATGGAGGTTTGTCTTCTACAGTGTTTGTGTTGTCAGGTAGAGACCTCTGCGACGGGCCGATCCCTCATCCAGAGGAGTCCTACTGACTGTGGTGTGTGTCTGAGTGTGATCAAGTGAAAATAAACAACCTCGACACCTGCTGTGAACAAGTAGGCAGAAGAGGGAAGGACTGCGTAAATAAAAAATGAAATTATACAGTGTATCTTGTTGGTTTACTTCCTTAATGCACTGAAATACAACGCGAACATGTGTCACAATTTAACAGCACCTCCAATTTCGAAATACGAGTTCAGTGTTAAGGAACTGTACAATTGTCACAACCGCTCTTGCTTGTTTAGGCGCGGGCACCCACAGATATAGCAACGACGCTGACGACACAGAATCGCAGGGATATGCTGGACCGCACGCACTACTTCGTCAGGCAGTGCTGTCCTAAATTCCACTAACACAACAAGCCATTGATGAAAAAACACAATGTGAACAACAGCATGGTAATAGCTCTAAACCAGATCATGGAAAGAGAGTTTTATAGCGAGCATAAACCTGCTAAAACTACACTGTGCCACTGTTTTCGTGCAAGTAAGGACTGACTAAGGCGACTCTTGTAAAACAAATGAACAAGGACACATACAAGCGGATTATTGCTTTACATTAATTCCTAAGCCACAGAACGAATTAGGAACTGCTTCACACAAATTAATTTTTAACAGACGCGAGAACGGCTGGTCCTTACCGTCAGGCAACTGACAGGCACAATTATGTTTACAAAGCCGTAATCCTATAATCATATTAGAAAAAGAAAACAAAATCACATAACGGAAGGTCTGTTGCTTGTGACGTACGGAACTGCCATCAATGAGTCAGCCAGACAGCTGAAATGTAACCGTGTGAACGAAGGCGAATGACTGGCATTAATCAAGTCATGTCTTCGAGACAGCCTCATCAATTTAACAGCGCATTTTAGCTCAGTTTGCCGTTATTTCAAATATGCGCGCTGAATGTTCCATCACGTAACTTCCCTGACTTTATTCACGGATGACACGGACAAAGCTGCTGAATATTTAAACCACGCGACAGAAAATTTCGGGGTAACCGCAGACACGATTCTTGTCCATTAACTGCTTCCCTGATGATGTCACTGTGGTTGAAAGTGATTCTGATTAAGGAAGGAAGGAAGGAAGGAAGGAAGGAAGAAGGATATAAAGGGTAGTCGAGAATAGAAAATAAAACTTTAAAGACAGAAAGAAAAAGAAGAAATCGTGAAAGACCTGAGAGAGAAACGTAAAGAAGTGGAGAAAGGCACACGTGAACAGCGACTAAAATAAATACAGATGAGAAAAGAGGTACCGCAAGACAAAAGAGGAGGCAAGGAAAGAGAAATTAACAAAAACGCAGACAAATAAGTGAGAGACGATAACAATGACGATAAGGAATAAGACAAAAACAAAAACAAAATAAAAATAAAAAGCGACATGATGGAAAAAATAAACAAAGGAACAAATAATGGAGTAAAAAGCACGAAGGAAGGTAAAAAAGAGGACATAAAGAAGGCAGAATATTAACAGCTAAGGTGATACCAGCATGCACGAGCGCATGCCGGACGTTCCAGACATGATTGATACCGTGCCTTGTCTTCTAATGGGTGTGCCGGAGTCTTCGTTCTGGCGCACACATGCTAAGTGATCACATATTAATGGCTTCGCGTCGTGGGGCTGCAGGCCGGTCATCATTACAATCCATCACGCAGCGCCCGCTGGCACCGACTCACCGTGTTATGAGGGTAAACTCTCCGTAATGTACTGCACTGCCTCTACATATTACCCGGTGAAAGGTCACAGAGATGCATTACGCGGATCCCGCTACAAGCACTGAACATAACGCGGAGAGGCGAACTGTCACAGACTAACACACAGTCTCCAAATCTACACGTGACAAAAAAACTACAAACACTGACGTTACTGTCAACAGTTTTCACAGACAAGACGTGACACTTCAAAAGAAGGCGAAGAGGTCTGGTCTGCCGAAGTTTCAGTCACAGGCGGTTTGCACTTCATGATCATGTGAACACATGCAAACACAAAGTGCCGTGCACAAGTACTCACAGCGTCTGCTTTCTGTATTGGTGTATATGTGTAGGGCGGCATGAACAACGAATCAAACTTCTTTTACTCAATACCCTTTTATATGCACAACACTTGCATCGGCTACTAAGTATACCAAGTACCGAAAACTTCAATTTACCACACCCGCTTACAGCCACAGTTCAGAATCACTGTCACGTTTAACCCTGTAACACTACATACAGATCCTTCAGGTAGGTTCATGATTATAACGATACGAACGTCCACTTACCTACGTCCAGTGATTCATCAGCTATTGAAATTCAACCGCAGCGTATCAAAATGCACGAGTCATTAAAAATTTATAATTGCGCCTTCCTATTACTCTAACGCTACACGCCACACAAAGATGTCGGAGAAGTTGCCGCAGAGGAACGGGGAACGGCATATTCACGGCGTACTGGAACACTTCCCAGGTCTCACGCTCTGATCAGCAAACGGGCAAGTATCGGCTACGATTTACCGCTCCACATATTATTTAAGGACGCAGTTTAACAGGAATGCTGTGCAGTGGGTCGAATGGCACTGGAAGACGGGGATGCATAAGACGAAGAAGATGAAAGCAAGCGCTCCGGTCTACGTACGTAACATGTAAAGTAATATCCCACTCATCTGGAGAGAGAGAGACGAAACCACGTAAAGTTAGTCACAATAGCCAGTAATCGGATTCAAATTTAATCTTTTTATCTGTCAGGTCTACAGCATTATGACTGCAGTAACCACTGCCGTCACAGCCACGGCATTTCCCGGAACAGAAACACACCATCCCCACAGCCCGTAAACAAATACGCTTATGGAGGACCGACACAAAATTATTATCCCTGAAATACATGAATACTTCACGTCTTAAGCATGAAACACAGTTCTGTTTCTTAAAACTTTGAAGCAAATCCAATTAATTTTGCGTCACATGTTTGGGTATTCTGGCGAGTACACCACCATTTTAACATGACCCAAAGAAATATTTCGTTTTGATATAAATTTATATGAATTTTAACTTTAACTGGCAATCTCAATATGTGTATATATATATGGACTCTTACAAGCACACGCACGCATATCAGCGACTGGGCTAATTTCGGCATATTTGTAAAAAGACAATATAATTGTTTACAGTCGCCGGTAATTCCGACTGTACCACTTTACGCACATTGGCTGGGTCTCAAAGAAACTTGTGATAGTGGAACTATCAGTTCCGTACTAGTGAATGTTACGAAAACATGTCTTCTGTTCCAGTTCTAGTTAACATCGTGCAACAAACAGCACCTTACGCGAATGCACAAATGGGTTTCTGCACCCATATCGATGTATAACTGTACATATGCACATTTATTGGAACTGCCGCTAGATACGTAAAGAATGTGACTGCATGAAGGCTTATATTCCGACACCGACGTCACAGCCTTCTTCATCACGTTGTTTCTTTCTTACTTCCTTTCTTTCTTTCTTTCTTTCTTTCTTTCTTTCTTTCTTTCTTTCCATCCTGAACACAAATATCACGAGTACTGCGCTACCTCCCTTCTGTCAGGCACCAAAAGCCGCAAGGAATTACAGTCGAGCTGTAAGATACTGCTGCAGGCTACTTGAATAACACTGCTGGTTCTGCTACAGCATTTTAATGTACGTTTACATCTGTGTACT
The DNA here is from genome assembly GCA_013340265.1 of Coptotermes formosanus. Taxonomy (NCBI): domain Eukaryota; kingdom Metazoa; phylum Arthropoda; class Insecta; order Blattodea; family Rhinotermitidae; genus Coptotermes; species Coptotermes formosanus. The sequence goes on from BLKM01000654.1 coordinate 215,313, forward strand.
GAACACTGAAAGTGGGCAACACGACGACTCCTTCACATCAGGTGATTATCAGAGAAACAAGAAATTATTCAGGGCACTGTATTATTCTAGTGCTGCATGTTTAGGAATATGCAGACGGTAATACGTAAAGGCGGCATACCGCACCTCCCCTAGTTACACATACACAACACCACTAAATGTCCCAAATGCAGCCTTATATATATATGCTCTCCCACTTCACGTTTCATTTCATCGTTTTAATATCATAAATATTATGTAAAGACTACGCCTCACTAAGTTCGTCAGTGAGCAGTTTTTCCAAATTCTGCTTGATTTCTCAGCGATATATCAACAGTTACCTACAGTGAATATTTGTATAAAGATATAATAAATACCGTCTTCACAACTTGTTTGAGGTTTAACATTTTATTATTACTATTATTATTATTATTACTACTATTTATGACGTTTTGTATCGCCTAGAGACTACAGTTACTCAGCAGCTGTGCTCTACACCACTCCCGTTGCATCCTCGAGGCATCTCCGTCTAAAAACTTTGCCTAAGGGCTGATTACCCTAACAAGAAGTGCCGTTACCTCAGTTCCGCCAGGTGACTGTCCAGATAACATTCCTCCCTTCCACATTGTTCAAGTCCACTGTTCATAAACCATCCTTATTTTCTACGCCATACAATCTTAAGTAGTTATAAAGTATCATTAAACAAGGCAATGATCAATCAATCAATCAATCAATCAATCAGCACGACATTACCGATATACTGTGTGCGTCACTGACACACATTCCTGCACTGTGGGACTTGGATCGAGCGAGCATTCCCAGAAGGAATGTGCAACAACAGAGTCTGTGTACAGTGCCGTACAGACTACAGCCATATCCACTCCGACCGCAGGAGTAACGAAGCTGGGAACTAGAGATCAATACAGCTCGCCTTCGCACAGTGCAGTACCTGAAATATTAACGGCAATTATGCCTTCAATTAACACTGCCTGCCACTGACCGGCCGGTACCAAAGGCTCGAGGGATAGAGTCTCAGGGCTTTCGTTGCTGCAGAGTCTCATATACTGAGGTAATTTTTGTCTATTCGTCATATGTGCTAATGGCGAGTGCGTGATTATTTAAAGGCGACCTGTTATTATTTAACGCAATGAAATTTCTTCCCATGAACATAGGCGTATGCAGAAAAAAGCCCATTTCAAATGTCCTCGTGTTTCTGCTTCAATAACGCGACTTAAAATGTTTGTTACGCTTCAAAAGTAAATAAATTTATGTCACTTAACGTCAGAAATTTATGCCAGTTTATAGATGAAAATTAAGTCGAAATTTGTTTGCAAATTTTTTCTAATATTTAGGGAATTCCTAAGAAAAGTGCGCATTCAAGATTGATACCGAAGTGGTATGTAGCACGGAAAAGAAATACCACAAAAGGATAAAATATTTCAATCAGAAAACCTGAAGAGATGAGAGTACTCAGGATGCCTAAGCACAAACGGGATAACGCACAATATTCACCAACGTTTTTTAAAAAAATGGACGCGAGGGGGTGGACGTAATTTACATCTCAGGGCAGTACCCAGTGACGACCTTTCTGAACACGGTAAAGGTCCGTCGCTACGGTTCAGTACCATTTCTTTACTACCCGACATCGGCTGCAACCCACAAACTCACCACAAAACGGACGTGTCACACACAAGGAGAGGAGTGCGACTTCTGCACGGAATTCACAGAACGGATATAATATTGACCTAACACCGATTTCCACTTACTACAATTCCGAGATAGAAACCGTGCCTTTCTTGCGATACAAATACCGTGCGTTACATATCCTCTGCGAGCGCAGACATACAAAACACACCTCAGACCCAGTTTTACACGCATAACATTCCATTCCAATCGTAGCGCCAACGAAATACACAGTTCAATTACCACGGCCCTCTAGAGGGTTACAAGCATGATTAAATATAAAAAAGCCCTTCAAAATTAGGCACAAATTAATTTTACCTAAATTAAATACACTATTTTCCTGGAAGCACTGACATTCATTGTGATTATGAAAGTTCGCAATTTCCTGTATCCTGAGATAGCTAGGTGCAGTTCGCAGCTTCAAACTTTATTCCCTGTGATATACACGCGGCCCGCACAGCTTCACGAAGTGGTCCTCTCACATTTTGGTGTTCATGAAATTCTAATGGCGTTCTTGTTTTTTTATTGCATCATAAACCCAAAGATGACTGCAGCATTAATTCAGGGAATATTTACCGTCACTGCCATTTTCATACAGTGAAAAATGTGCAACTGAAAACGACGAAGGAATGTGCAATTATATCTTGCAGCCCTCGTTGCCAAGTTGGATTTAGGGTTTGGCGCCGCAACCTGTTTTGATGCTGACACGCCCACTCTAAGATACATTTTGAAGTTGCCCTCCTTTTGTGTGACTGCTTCCCAAATGGTGTTCCCACTTGCTTTTCCAGACTACTCCTTTTGTGTGACTGCTTCCCAAATGGTGTTCCCACTTGCACCTCCAGACTACTCCTTTTGTGTGACTGCTTCCCAAATGGTGTTGCCACTTGATTTTCCAGACAAAGCGCTGGTACGCAATTCTCGCTCGCGTCGCCCCTGCGCCTGACATATCCGTCACTCTCATCCCAAAACCCTCCAGTGTGACGTTCCCGTTATGAAGGGCCTCATTACGCAGTTTCCTCAATCCCTTTGTAAACTAGCCACGCACAGAACGAAAATCGAACACAATGTGCAACTGACGAGTTGCGAATTAACTTTACGCGTTTACTTACGTTTAGCCTTAAATCCTCTTCTCCACGGTATTAATTATATTCCTGCGAGAGGAAATTTTGTGCTAATCCAATTGTTGAAGTCCGTTTTAATGAATTAATTGGCTCGAACAGGTCTAATGAGATTATTACATTTTCACTTCAGCACACTAACATGGGGAAGTCGCTACTTTGTATAAATCCTTTATAAAATCCTAAGCCCTTACACTTAGGTAATCCTAAAGTTAAAGCTGCCTGAACTTTGCACGGAACAGACGGGGCACTTCCGTCAGTGGATGATCTACAGGTTACGAAGTTTTGAGCATCTTCTACAGTCAACCATGAATATCATCACATAATTAGCTAACCAAATTACCATTTTCATGAAAAAGATTCCTTCTTGTTTAGCTGAGAGTCGCTCAGCTACCAGAGCGATTTATTGCCATTATATAAGAGGATATTTCTACCGCTTTCACAAGGTTTCACGACTGGAGCCTATCCTCCTCAGCAGGAACAACCCAGTCATACACTGTACATCCCACTGCCTTTCTCTGCAATACGTTTTAATATTATTCTGTCATCTACGGTTACGTTTATCAGTGCAGCTTGCCCTTCACGTTTTCCGATCAATATGTCGTAAACATTTCTGACCCTTCCAATGCGTTCTACATGCCCCTACTACCTCATTCTCTTTGGATTGGTTGTCCTAACACTGTCGGATGAAGAGAACAAGTTACGAAACTCTTCATCATGCAAACAAAATTTCCGAATCCTAAGTTAAGTGTTTGCAGTGGCTTCCTCACAACAGAAATGCATATAACGGAGTGCCGTTACTGCTGATGATAACGCATCAAGCGGGCCTATAAATACGTATAAAATACAGTCATACTTAATGGCACAATGCTCATTCCAAATATTAAAACTATGCATCAATTAATTAATTAAGAAGTTATTAGCAGAAAAAGGCTGACTTCTCACGAAGACAGACCATAACATTGGCCTCAACAGGGTAACCTCAAGACTACACGCAACTCTGGGGTACAGCGTTCATCAATATTAAACACGCTGTAATGTCCCTAAATCACAAGATTCCGCTGTAAAACTGTCGTCCCTATACATTTTGAGTAGAATTTACGACACCGTACAATGTTCAGAGACCTGGAAACGCGGGTCCCCTTTCCCGTCTCGAGACACGAAACTCGATAACTCTTTGCATCACTTCACCCGTGCACTTAAGCTAACGAGGAAGGTTGGCACGTATTGGATTCCTCGACACCAAGAGGTGAGAGAGGCAGTGGGAGTTGCGACAGCAAGTTCCTGTGCCGTCAGTCGCACAACCCCTCAGGCTTTGGCTGGACTTACACTACGCACGTACTCGTTTCGAACTTCGGCCGGGAGCCGGGCCATCTGGAAGAATTTTTGGTTTCTCAGTTTTCCAGGGTAATATAGGGAAAGCACCTGAACACAGGCCATGTATGTCCCATTCCAGATCATTACCCATTCATAATTCGTGACATCCCACATTTATACACCCATGCGTAATCAGTACAGTTGAAACGGCATTGTTAAGTAGGTCTAATTTAACACTCAGTAAGTAGTAGGTCCTCTCTGCAACGAACGAGAATCCTAGATACAGTGACATACATTTAAGAAGCCAATTTGTCTCACGTTTTAATCTGTGTAGTTAACGTAACGGTTGGCGTACGGTGCGACGGTTTCTCTACACTACCAGAGGAAGGGGAGAAACTTACAATGAAAGCTTTTTACAGAAATAATACTGAGTCAACTTCAGGCAGATTTTATTAAATTCCTGCCTTCTCCGCACGGTGATCATTCCTTGCCTGACGCATGCACAGATAGGTCTCAAGAAGGAAGCGACTGTGGCTGACGAAGACAAAAAATGTGAAATAACACGCCTGCATAAATTGATATTAAAGTACGTAGTAATGCGTGTTCAAAAGTAGTGCAGTTTATTTCATTGCAATTATTGATTACCTGACATAAGAAAACTTCGTATGAGGAAGGCGCAAATATTAATAACAGAATTATGGCCGACAGTGAAGGCACAGTAGACTACTCTGCCGTTAGCGGGATCTTGTGCCGACGGTAAAGGCGGAGTACTCCTGGCCATTAGCTTCTGAGGAAGAATTTTAATCCATGGGATTCGATAAATATTCATGAGACAGAGCACGAAAAATCGTTCCTAGGGCTATAACGAGCCGCACGTCTAGAAAACTAATTTGCCTAACAACCATTTGTCAACAACGCGTACTTCTGATTCCAGTAAATCTTTCATCTCGCGATGTTAAACTGGCTCATCCGCGTCGTGGTTTGCAGATCATCTGGTCATGTTTCAATTCTAGTAAGTTATTCCTAACTTGAAGGCACAGATCACAGCAAAGAGTTTGCAGTTGTTGAGTTAGTTAAAACATTCCGATCATCCGACAGAAGAAGCTAGTTTATTGCAGCCCACTTATTCACAAGCTATTTCCCGAAGCCGCATGTTAATACCTTATCTACCAATGTGAGCACAATTTTCCGGATTGGTTTCTTAGGTAGGTATTTGTATCAGCTCCCGCCTTAAGCACCCTGCGGCCCCACCCATTCTAACTCCCAAATTTTATCTCCGTAACAACAGGAGGTGAAGCACATAAGTTTATTCCTACGCAACTTCTATTTTGGAATTGTCTTAAGTGAGAAAGAATGCATAACAGTCACAAAAGAAGTTGCTATTAAAATTTCTACGTATAATATAGACATATATGTGTATGTATGTGTATATGTATATATATCGCTGGTTTCAATTTTTTGTTGCAGGACATGATAAAGTGGAAGGTAACATGGCAAAATTTAATGACTTTTAGATATAATTAACTTTTGGGGAAAAGATTAACATAATAAAAATATATTTCTACTTTGTTGCCTTATTTCATAATACAAAGTTTTAGATGCGAAACTTGACAATCTTTCGAAGGATGTCGCATTCTACAAAAACTTAATTTAAAAAGATAAAAGTTGTATGTACGATTTCGCAGAATAATATCAGTTCTTAAAGTTACTGGGTTCGTAATTTGAAAGCCAATGCAATTAGACATCTCCTGACTTTTTTAATAAATTTTCATGTCACATGTTTCTCGAGAACGTTTTTAGTACAGTCTCAGCCCTCTTCTTGAAGGGAAAATTGTCTGAAGTTGGAGGCAAAGGAGATGGGGCGTGACTGGGGGCACAGAACTGCACTGATGCAAGTTGCTAATAAGCGCACTTGTCACCAATTGCTACGCTAGGCTTTCCCTGAAACCTGTAATATTAATTACTAACACCTACACCATAAAATGTGTCAAGTTATGTACTACGGTGCGCTTGTTCCCGTTACAATCCGTTTCAGCTTCCCAAACCCAACAACACGTGTCCTGGCAAGGTACTCTACTCGCCACGGGAAGCAGACGCACGCTCCAGTCACTCCCCTACCAGACAGAAGGCTTTAGGGCTAGCATCAGAGCAAATGTCGATGTGACAGCAAAGACAAAATCCTTCCCCTGACGGAAACAGAACTTCGACAGTGCAGCAGGTGGCCCGTCACAACACACACTGACCTACTTGGTTCACACTGCGGAAGTTCACGTTGTGGGTTTAAGGCACTGTTCAAGTACATCAGTGTACGGCCCGCGTTGCACCACGGAATCAGAACTGTTGACTCAAGTATTCGGTTCCCATCACTGTTGGGGTTAAAACGTAATAAAACAAGGTAAAGGTAAAAAAGCAGTCCCATTACAGGCCTGGACAGGCCCTTAGGGTTCCAGGAGGTCGAGGCTCCCAGATTTCTAGACAATCGGCACTTGAAGGTGGTAAGGTTGTCAGCCCTACGCACCGGCCGCGTTTACCCCCCAGGAAATATTCCTGGTACTCATTTCTGTTAGAGGCTGAGTCGACCCCAGGGCCATAGTGCGGCCGAAAGGATTATGTCAATGAAAAAATCCACTGACACCATCGGGAATCGAACCCGCGACCTGCCAGTTTGTAGCGCAGTGCCTCAACCCACTGCGCCACCGCGGCCCCCAATAAAACAAGTGTTTATTAAAATTTAGTCGTTTTTGACAATGTCGTCAATGTTAGTTTCATGTTCGAATTTTTTTTATCAGTTACAAACCCTCACGCAGTTTCTCTAACAATAAATTGCGATGTTATGTCTTCCCTTACACAGCCGTGAAGCTGTATTTCACATTCACCCTATGTTGCCCTGGTGCTGAAAACTGATGTAATGAATGGAACTTAAGTGCAAAATCACTACTATAAAGCACTGAAACTTCTACTGTGTGTCTACCAGTGTTAACATTTTCCGCACTCAAAGAGGAGATGCAGGCTCACCTTCGTTTGAAACTGCGTTTCCTTCGCTGTGTTGGTTTGCTGAGTGATATCCTCAGTGGAAAGACACGTCTTATGATGTCTTGGATTAATGAGTTATTGTCAACAGCAGTAACTTTAAAAATTGCCATGGGAATATAAAAGTACATCTCTGCGTTAAAAATCTCACCACGAAAAGCGTTGGCCTGTTGAAGAGTTAAATCTACAACAAGACTTGCAGGCAGGCACGTGGAAGAAAAATGCGGCCAATAATTCATTCCTACTCACCAGTTCTAGTAGAGGCGACGAAAACCTTCACCAGTCTCGGCACCGGTAATTTTGGTGAAGTCAGGTGACCCTGCAAAACTTCCTGGATTATTTCTTCTGCGTTCATTGTTGTCAAATAAAGTAGGCCGCCGTATATTTGTGTTAACAGATGAGTTCTGCACGCGTCGTGCCGGTTGTCCAATCAACAGGTAGGTTTTAGGCTGCCTGTTGCTAGATGTTGATCTCCCCACATACAGCGCTCCTGTAACACGCAACAGACATGCATTTGTCACTTCGGCATAACACACGACTGTGCTGAACGCTCAGAGTGACTGTGAGTGTCGTCAACAACAGGACTGAAAAAGTGCACTTCGCCCTGCTACACGTGCCTGTTCCTTGGCAGTGCACTTCTCTTCGAAAGGGACCCGCAGGTACTGCGGATAGTAATACGTATATTGTTATAAGCCTAGCAAGCAGCACCAACTGTGTGGTGAAAGATGAGTTTTCAGGGTACAGAGCTACACTACAGCGGAAATATTAGAAACTGATTTGCACAACTTAAAGACGTCTGTATGTCACATCACAAGTCAGTTTCCCCACGATGAGGTGCTTTGCAGCGTCTTCATGTCACAGCTTCCTAAGATCAGCTTTAAAGTTACTCTCGCACTGCCTACTCTCCCTTTCCACTGGCTGCACCAAGAAAACTCCCACTGCCATGGTTCTACATGAATGTGACAATCCTGGTAGGCAGCGTTCGTCTGCACTTCACTGTCGCAACAATAGCAGAAGGTACAAATACATGTGCATATTCCGGTCGTATGTACACACACTTCTTCGTTATGTAATGGTGTAAATACTGTCGGGTTAGACGGTGTTCTTCACTCCAAACACCTGTGGGCACTTCGTCTCAAACTCTGATATTTTGTACCGCACCCTCCAGGTAAGTTGCCAGACCGCGATCCGCATATGGCCTAGGCACAAACAGAGTTCTACACTACACACACAACTTATACAAATTTGCTGTATTCTGGTGTATTATACGTAAATAAAAGGCACGTAAATATTGCTTGTATGAAGGTGTGTGTGTGTGCGTGCGTGCGTGCGTGCGTGTGTGGAACATTACGCACAACATGAAACTCCAAAATATGGTGTAACAGTGCTATCACGTTCCGCAAGTACGCGAAGCAACCGCATAAAATACCGACAGTTATCTTCATGTTCTGGGGAAAGGGGTCGCGATAATTTCTGAGCGAAATATAAAAAGGTACTTTCCAAAATTATTCTCTTTATATTACACGCAATTTAATTTCCACGTGTTATTACTTTCATAACAATTTATTCACTGGCTGCGTTCTTCTGGTTGTGTCGTGTAAAGGAAATGCTGACACCGAAACACAGAAGCATCCCTCGCGGTACAGCAGCAATTCACAAAGACAATAAAATAAGCCTATTAGAATTATGTTTAGAGTTTGTAAAGGTCAGAAGGGAGGTTTTCAAATCGTTGTCGTGTGGACCTAATGCAACAATGGATGTAACTTCTTCTGTAAAGGTGCTTTCTGTGCCACACTCTTTGAGCCTACGTTTCCGCCTAATAAAGTAACATCAGCATGTTTATTTTTCAATTCCAATCCCCCCTGGATTCTTGGAATTTTGTACTAGCGTATTTCAAAGCAAAGCTCAAAATCAATCTCTTCTTTTCATAACTTTCTGAATGGGAATTGCAACTGACTCATGTTTCCCCATGCGGTCTGCAAACAACTTACGTAAGATAAGAATATGTATTCTTCGCTTTGTTGCATACGTACTTAATGACTGTGTTTCAGCACAAAAACTACGTAATGGAGAATAGTTACAGCAAACCAGAGCCAACTTACGCACAATATTGCTGTTTATTGATTTAACCTTTGTCTTTCAGTTCATCTCCCCGACATGTTTCGGCAGTAACTCTGCCATTATCAAGGGGGCTACTTCACATTACATAGGATGTGCATTAAAATGTGAATTATAAAATGTTAAAGCTGTTAAAAACTTTAAAAATCTTCTGTAAAAATGCCTGTGCTTGTTTTGATGCTGTGGTGCTGTTTGTGCTGCAACCCGCCGGTTGAGTGGCGCGGGGCGGGTTGCACCACACTCCTACCCGACACACTCGGTCCGATACCTGGGATGTCCCACGGCACAAACACCTTGCAGTTACATGAATTAGGGACGCCAGGCCGGAGAAAGCACCACAGCATCAAAACAAGCATAAGAATTTTTACAGAAGATTTTTAACATTTATAACAGTTTTAACGTTATATAATTCACATTTTAATGCACATGTTATGTAATTTGAAGTAGTCCCCTTGATAATGGCACAGTTATTGCCGAAACATGTCGGGGAGATGAGCTGAAAGACAAAGGTTAAATAAATAAAGAGCAAAATTGTGCATAAGTTGGCTCTGTTTTGCTGTATTGATCACACGCACGGAAATGAATAACACAGCACAGTTAATTAACTTTACTTCCACGTACTGCTCGTTTCTTAGATCCTTATTATAGACCAGGTTTGATGCATGTAGGAAGAATTTACACTTCCTGATGCTTTGGCACCTGTAACGCTTTGTATCCCCCGAAGATGGCGGCATGTCCACTGAAACGTGTGGCGATACTGTCAGTGTAAATACCGCTTACTGTGGATTTTGTGCTTAATTGTTGGTTTGTTCTAATTAACTTACGTAAGACTCCAAGCCGTCACGGCGCACGTACTAACGACAGCTATCACCCACGGCATAGCCCGATCGAAGTCCAGCGTTTCAGAAACTCTGTCTCCCTCAGCAGCGTCGATGTCAATGACGCGACTGGGAGCCCGAAAAACTTTCAGTGCTGACAGACAACTTAGTATACATTTGTCCTAACTTCTAACTGGAATATTCATTGTGAGAGGTGAAGTCTCTTCCAGTTAGATCTTACACGATGGCCTTAATTTTTAGGCGCGTTCGAAACCCTACAGAAAGCCTGTCAAAACCGCGGTTTTCCGTCCAAGTCATAAATCATCTCGGTTACCGCTGAACGCAGTTTCACGAAACAATATTATGAAGTTTTCAATTTTCACTTTCGAAGGTTTTCTAAAATTTATCAGATATAAATTGCGTGAAACTGTAAAAAAAAACACGAAATTCACATAAATATGTAATGCGTTTCTGCACCATGTTGAGGGCACATCATTTATCGGCGCGAGAAATATTCTTAATAAACGATGTAGAGAAGAACTGGATATAAAATTCACGTCCGTTCTTCTTGTATGTTCTGCGGTGTCTGAGATAAAGGACACATTACGTGTACTTTACTAACTTATATGTTTAATAATCAACAGTAACCTTTCCAGGAAGGCGAAAATTACCGAAGAATCAGTGTTTTCCGAATACACACAACTACTGTGACGTACCTTATGTATCAACAGATCGCCCAGTTCCGTAACAGCTTCTATCAGTGCTTTGGTTCTAATGGTCAAGGCCGCGCTCTTTATGACGGCACCTAGCGTTACTTCTCACGGTCTGAAACTCTACAGGCAGTAACAGGGCAAATGCGCCAGAACGGTTATGCCAGTCGCACAACTCCTAACCCTTTATACTGTAACTCATGTGTTTAGACCCTGTACGTACCAGCAGGCCAGCAGAATAATGTTTGGGCTGTACAATACCAGACAGTCCGTGATTCAGGAAACACTGGGCAGAGCATCTCAACAGTGCACTCTTCTCAGAAACTTGAATCCTCCCCCAGTCAGAATAGAATTTCACTGTGGAATCCACAGAGTCTTTTTGAACTAAAACCCAAAGTCTGTCATAATTTTAATCGCAGTCATTATTGGCACCTGCAAACAAAACCCGACGAGAAGTTGCGGAGGCGAGACATGCAGTCCGACAGGCATGATTTCCCATTCTATGGGCCTCGCACAAATACAGCGACGTGTGCCAATGCAGCCCACGACCTGTCAACAGGATCGATGCTACGTGAATGTTAAGTGTAGCTGAGTGCTGTTTATAGAGGGCAAGCGGGACTGGGCGCGTAATCCCTAGATAGTATTGATTTCACTTAGCAGAACCGTTGTCTTGTCCTGCCCTGCATCATCCCACAGCACGTTCCGACCTTCCCAGTTCAAGGTCCTCAACACGCGAACGTCCAGGAACGGGTAGCGAACACTGCAACGGTAGAACCCAGCGAACACTGCAACGGTAGAACCCAGCGAACACTGCAAAGGTAGAACCCAGCGAACACTGCAACGGTAGAACCCAGACGTTCAACATAGCTAACGACAAAGAACGTCAATGGACATGATCCTTAGCTGCGACTGTGTTTTCCTATGTCCTTCTCTTTATTCACTTTCCTCACGTTATCTTCCCACACGTTTTTCTATCTTCCCAACTTGCACGTTCGAAGATTTTCCGCACCAAAATTCAGTATCCATTTATTAGCAAGTACTAAAATAGACTCTAACAGACAAAACGAATATTGCAATTGCTCATTATGTCTAGTCTCAAATTATTCGCATACTTAGTCGGGTTTAAACTTAAGATGTAAAGCGTCTGGAATGGACAAGTAGATGGCAGTTTAGCAACCGAAATATGTAGTGACAGTATATATATCAGTCATCCAACATACCCCGATATTTTACCTCGCAATGTAATAGCTGTGTACACAGTATTTTCATTCTGTAATCATTTGTGTCTATAAACAACACAGCGGAGTCCATAAAGAAAATCCAGCGAGTCGTAATTTTGCCAATTAAACAGTCGATATAAAACGAAACAAGTTTGGGTCTCGTGTGCAGAACAGTTAACTATAAAACCGACATGACATTGATTAAAATGTGGCAGGAGTGGAATACAACCAGCGTAGAACCGGCAATGGTGCGTGCGGGGCTCAAGTATGCAGACCTAATTAACCCGTTTGCAAACAGTGTTTCTGTGGCATTGACTACAAACACCGGACACTGTTAGGGGTATTGTAGCGTCCCTTTTGTGGGGTGCAAACAATGTTTCTGTGGCAGTGACTACAAACACCGGACACTGTTAAGGTTACTGTAGCGTCCCTTGAGTGGTGTGCAAACAATGTTTCTGTGGCAGTGACTCCAAACACCGGACACTGTTAGGGGCATTGTAGCGTCCCTTGTGTGGTGTGCAAACAATGTGTCTGTGGCATTGAATACAAACACCGGACACTGTTATGGGTACTGTAGCGTCCCTTGTGTGGTGTGCAAACAATGTTTCTGTGGCAGTGACTACAAACACCGGACACTCTTAGGGGTACTGTAGCGTCCCTTGAGTGGTGTGCAAACAATGTTTCTGTGGCAGTGACTACAAACACCGGACACTGTTAGGGGTATTGTAGCGTCCCTTGTGTGGTGTGCAAACAATGTGTCTGTGGCATTGAATACAAACACCGGACACTGTTATGGGTATTGTAGCGTCCCTTGTGTGGTGTGCAAACAATGTTTCTGTGGCAGTGACTACAAACACCGGACACTCTTAGGGGTACTGTAGCGTCCCTTGAGTGGTGTGCAAACAATGTTTCTGTGGCAGTGACTACAAACACCGGACACTGTTATGGGTACTGTAGTGTCCCTTGTGTGGTGTGCACAGGCCCGAAATTTGCGATCAATTTACAGTCATACAAATTTGACTGAAGTTTAGAGTCTATAACAAACCACAGTGAATCCACAAACTGTACAACGCCTGTTTCGTTCCACGAACTTACAGAATACCAGTAACAATAATATAAAATAACATCAAAAAAATAAAAGTTTGAGTTTATAGCCAATAACACACAAAACCTTCGGAGCACAAACTAGACCAAATCATCGAAGGAGGCTCGCGGGCCTTAGAGCACGAAAACAATCAAAGGCACACCTTGACCGAGCTGACAGTAAACCCACGACAGGGACTAGGGAAAGGGAGCTCTCCGGCCACGTGACCTAATCTCGATTCATCCGAACCAGTCACGAAAGGTCGAAAGAGTAGTATTATAATTGGAGGTATTCAAACCCCCAAACCAGAGGCGCACGAAATTTGAGAAAACCGTATTAATATTAAAGTCAAACTATCCTGAAATCCCACGTGTTTTAGCCCCCTGGAACCAAGGATTTGTGACCTGGCTATTCGTCGGTCCTCCCTTAGGCGTTGTCACAACGGAACACCCGAGTTAACATTCTTCACCGCTTGCAGTTCACTCATCCGGTTACACGCGAGTTTATGGGGCAGTCAGGCGAGTGATGTTACCCTGTAGTGCTAATGCCACTGAACCACGATCGAAGATATGCCTTATCCTTCCAAGCTGCCACTCCGTCTGCTACCGTGCGACTGGCTGAGAACCTCGTCGAATCAGCTGAAACTTCACAGATATCTTGTTTTGGGGAAGAACGCTGTTGAAATTTAGTCTGTTCAGCGGCACACTGCATTAAGGTTTCAAGTGGGCTGATCCACTCCTTGCACACCATTTTCTCAGATTTTGCAGTTCAGCGAGCGTCGACAAGTAGAGTAAGTACGAAACGGTGAACCTCCAGGCTCCTCACACTTACACCCGTATACTTTCAATTTCAGACCACCCCCCCCGTACCTGATTTTATTGATTGGATGTTTGCTCCTTTCCTATGACATATGTGCCTCCAACCAATAAATTAATACCTTCTGCTGATTACTCATTAAGGTAGCGTCCAAAACCATGTTAAGTGGGTCCCTGTCACCACGGCATGGCGCGTCCTCGGGTTGTGGATGGAAGAACGGCCTCCAGTTATGAAGGGTAGCTGCAAATACATTGAATAAGCAGTTGCGGACAGCCGACAAGGGGTGGTCCTCCAGCTTGGGGGTTGGGCGAGGTGCTAACAACTCCTCACCGTAAAAAATTATGATGTTACGAAACAGCCTACAAAGCCTCGGACCTGGACCAATTCTTTGGATAGGGACAGGTGGTGGGCTGTGGTGAATGCGGTAATGAACCTCCGGGTTCCATAAAATGCGGGGGATTTCTTGACTAGCTGAGAAACTGTTAGCTTCTCAGGAAGGCCTCTGCTCCATGGAGTTATGGAGGTAGCGTCCAAAAACGACAGTTACAAAAGCATTGAGCTATTTGAGGGCGATACGACGTTTCCTCGCTGTTGGCATGGCAGTAGGGACTGTACGACAAGGGTTTCACTTGCAGCAGGGTCTTTTCTTTACGCTACCAAGTCCAGACCGGTTCTGGGACGCACCCAGGGAAACAACAACCCAGACAGTAAGGCCGACCGCTCATCTCCATATAGTGACGCGTTTAAGAAGGCTTGGAGCATTACCTCCACTACGTCTTACTCCTATAATGTGTAGCACGTACGCAACCAATGTCCGAAATTTCATTAGACCAAAAATCACTGCTCTTTAAAAATGCATGTGTTCCCATATTTGCTGCGTGTACTTGACAGGACCTGCAGACAGCGCTGAGGTTTTTGTTTTTATCGTGTCAGATTACAACATCTACGGTGCAATTTCCATGCATATTAAACGGCGCTATTATCTGTTGTTGTCCTCTCTGTCTGATGCTGTCTGTCTCACTCCGCTATACAAACAAGTGCACACACGCATTAATCACTGCAGCTACCATCATTACTGTGCTAATGGTCTCAATCAGTCACCACCACCTGTAGAGGTTCCGCTGCCTAATGTTACCACCACTGCTGCACAGAACGTCTTCTACAGCTCCCATTCTGAACGTCTGGAGTTACCCGCCCAGACTCGCTCCCAGATAATTTTCTTTTATGTTCTACGATTCTAAACAGAAATATTACTTATGTAAACTGGATGACTGCCCAGTTCTAAATTAAATATCTCTTACCTGAAAGTACGGTTCAAAATTAACCCTTTAAAGACGAAGCATATCTGTTTTATATATGGACTCAGTGCGTACCGCGCAGTAAACACTCTCCACTTCGGTTACAAAAACCAGTCTCTTAATGTATTATAAGGCAAAAGTTGCTGTTTGTGCTGAGATCCGTACAAAACACATTAAACGCAAAGTGGGCACCTCGTAGAGTTTTTTAATGTTAAACATGGCGGTACGTAAAGTTACCGCTAGGCTTTAAAAGAACAAAGAAGCACGCCTACCGAGCAGACATCACAAAACCTGCACTCACACTGCACAGACGTCTAGACTTACTGGACTGTCCTTCTTGCTATGATTCTTTCCTTCTATATTTTATTTCCACGAAGAACTTACTAAATGCATATTTTATACACGACAAATGTGACGGATATATCGTCAACTTCTCGCATAGCCGCCATATTCTTAACTGTTGGTTTGTAAAAAAATAAAGATACATCCCTGTAACAAACTTCAAACACTTGTCCCCACCTGTTCATTAGTTATGACCGCAAAGCCAGTTACCTTAAAGTGTCCTGAAATCTGGCTTTTATTTTCAAGTAACAAAATTTAAGCTATACGAAAACTATATTCAGGTATTACTGTAACAAAGGAAGTTTGATTCTACTACATATCGAAAAAATTCGTTAATTCACGTCACATAATAACGGAAAGACTTGAAATAAAGACTGCAGGTGGAGTGGGAATGGCAAGTCGATCACACAAAACGTTGCTGTAGAAACGTCCAGCAATAAGATAATATGGAAGAACGAGAGATAAGAAGGAACACCTATCCTTGGTGTTTCGGATACAAGTTTAACGTCGGAAGTGTAGTGTGCTGGGGGGGGGGGGGGGGGGGGGGGGGGCTGGGGTCAGGCAGGCAGTTTTATACGATAGGGTTAGAGTAAAAGTTGAAATCAGTGCTGACGTGTATGAGATGCGCGTATGTTTATAGATACGAGAGACGCCCCACACAATCTCTTATTTTCACGCATGCGATGCGGTTTACATCACCGGTTTTCACATGAATACATCACATCCCTGTCCGCACAGACCAGTGGACGTGCACCAGTCTGCTCTCACATGGCAGTGACGTGTTATTCACTACGTATGATATATGATGTGATTGGCTATCGTTATGCACGCACAGCACCGCAGTGCAGCAATTGGCTGGTCAGTTGAAATGATTCGCCTCCATAACAACGAATTCTTTAAGATACACAACGCAAAAATCACCACCACTACCACCACCGCCGCCGCCGCCGCCGCCGCCGCCGCCACCACCACCCCTGCCGCCGCCGCCGCCACAGCCGCCGCTGCTGCCGCCGCCGCCACCACCGCCACCGCCGCCACCACCACCACCACCACCACCACCACCACCATCGGCGCAACAGTCCTCCAAGAGCCAAGGCCTTCCTTAGTCGCTTATCCCAGGTTTCCCGGTTCAAGGCAACACTCTTCCAGTTCCTTATCAAGACGGCTTTGCTATCAGCGTCCACTCCGTCCTCCCATCTAATTTTCGGTCTTCCTCTTCCCCTTGAACTTCCCAGATTACTAATGAGGATTCTCCTCGCAGGCCTATCTTCTTCCATCCCGACCCAAAAATACACAACGCAATAAACGAAAGATGATCTGTGGGCCTGGTCGTCAGAAGCGTCCTTGTGAATTTTCTTTCTCTGCGGAATAGTATCGGGTTTCTGCAACAACGTCACCTGTTCAAATGACGCGTCTTCTTTCGGGTTTACGCACCGTGCAGTGCTTAAATGTCCGAGAAGCGTCCCTCTGAAACAGTTCAGTAACCCTGAAGAGAAAGGCAGCCCATTGCTCCGAAACGTCGTAACATTTTAATACTACAGGGTGCAGAAACCCAAATCAAGCTCATCATCTGTTCAACAACAGCCGTAAAAACTTAGAAACTTGTACAAAGTTACCTACACATCTGTTCCCTTCATCCCTAGTGACTTCTACATGCACGCTTATCTTAAGTGAAACGTCTTTTTGACGTATGACTTATTTTATTAGCATTAAATGGTCAAGAGAAAACACAGACTGCCTTCGGCGTAGCCTTCCTTACAATCTGACGCAACTGGTGAAATCCGAACTCAAATACAGACACGCGTATGCAGTCACTCACACGTAACCAACTAACACTGTGACAGTACACACCGAAGTTTCAACGTCGCTAATATGAAGACCCGACGTGAAGGGTGATGACTAAATGTGCAGTTCAGTCCATCTGGGTTCTTACAACCTTTCAGCTTGAGATCCACCTTAATGCTGTCCTATTGTTTGTTACTTCTTGGTCTTCTACGTGGCCGTTTTCCGACAGGAATCCCATTTCAACCGATACATGAGTACATCCCCGCTCTGCTGAAGTAACCGCATTCCCCTGTCTTCGCGATCAGAATAACTCTGCGTTAGCTACGTACAGAGTGACGCTCACCTTTGCGTGATACAATGCAATGACCAATTATTTCACCCTACCAAGGTGCAAAAATATACTTTCCAGCTTTCACTTTTCATACAGCCGATCCCAGTGGCCGCGCGGTCTAAGGCGTAGGTCTGCGGCCGAGCGCTTGCTGGGATCGTGGGTTCGAATCCCACAGTGGGCATGGATGTTTGTCTCTTGTGAGTGTTATGTGTTGTCAGGTAGAGGTCTCTGCGACGGGCCGATCCCTCGTACAGAGGAGTCCTACCGACTGTGGTGTGTGTCTGAGTGTGATCACGTGAAAATAAACAACATTGCCACCTGCTGTGAACAGGTAGGTAGAAGAGGTCAGGACTACGAAACGAAACGAAACTTTTCATACAATTCCAAGTGATATGCCGCCATCAAATTAAGAGGCCACGGTCCCTTCCACTACAAAACACAAAGTACAATCGCCGCTTTACATATTCTATGGAAGACGCGTACAGCGGACAAAGGAGTGGGGCTGGGCCTAAACAGCACCTCGGCGTGTAATGTTCTACGCTGAAGAATTACGGTAAAAAGTGTCTTACTTTGATACTCATTCCAAGTGTTAAAGACTAGGACTTTATTTGTAACTGTTCTCTTCTTGCATGGAGCGTCAGCAGTAACCGGATCCGCACTCGGCCACTGTGCAAAGCAGACAACCAAGCGTGTTCACTGTCTGTCCCAAATAGTTATTTAGTGTCGACAGCCGCCACTCCGCCAGATTGGAGTTAATGCTTCCTCTTTCTTTGGGTCCTGACAGTTTGGTATTGCTTCCCAGAATTGTTTCGTTTCGTTTCGCAGTTCTTCCCTCTTCTACCTACTCACAGTAAGTGTCGAGGGTTTTTGTCATTTCATTTGATCACACT
Organism: Coptotermes formosanus; assembly: GCA_013340265.1. NCBI lineage: Eukaryota > Metazoa > Arthropoda > Insecta > Blattodea > Rhinotermitidae > Coptotermes > Coptotermes formosanus. The sequence continues at coordinate 233,870 of BLKM01000654.1, forward strand.
CAGACACACACCACAGTCGGTAGGACTGCTCTGGACGAGGGATCGACCCGTCGCAGAGACCACTACCTGACAACACAAACACTGTACAAGAAAGAAACATCTATGCCCCCGGTGGGATTCGAACCCACGATCCCAGCAAGCGCTCGGCCGCAGACCTAGGCCTTAGACCGCGCGGCCACTGGGATCGGCTGCTCCCAGAATCGAAGTTCTAAATAGGATGACATCGAGCCACACTCAGCAACACGACGTTCGTGCAAACACACAATGCATTGCTTTCCAAAAATAGCATCCGAAAAAGACGAATACAGCGACAAGCTATTTTATCATAACGGACGGAAGAACAGTTGATACAAACAGCTAAGACTTTGGTTTAGAGGATTTTCCTCGATCTCCGTAGGTGAAATAAAAAGGTCTCTTTTAAAACAGGCCACGGCCAGATACTTGCAGTTACTTATCAACTCAACATCCTGGACCATCTCCCGACATCATTCGACGACGCTAAAACTGGGTTTGTACATAACCTAAAAATAAACAAAACACATCGGACGGCGGTATCTACTGATATCAGCACTGCAGTTTGGTGTTCTTAAACAACACATGAGGTAACAACCAGTCACCTGCTCGAGCAAATCCAGTGTTTCAGAAAAAACTCCATCTGCACTCTAGCATACCGTCGGGCTAATGTTTCAGTACATCTAACGTCGGGCCATGCACGAGTCGATTGGGATGTGTAATTAATGTGGTTCACAGATTAATTATACGGGAATTGGATTATATAATTTGTTGGACTGACATACGTGATGTTCATTAGACTCAGCAGGGCCTGTGTAATCCTCCGGTCGACATTGCGAAAACAAAAACAGTAACTCGTCATTCACTAATTAAGATCTCAGCTAACAGTTGATGGATAGGGAGGAAATGGCAACAGCGACACAATGTAACAACGTGCGTGTTGTGGATAATACTGTATGTGCTTCTGACCAACAGACTTTTAGATTATGTAACAACAAAGTTTCCACTGAAGCTAGCAAGATCACTGTGCCTCTTACGTAGGAGGGAATTTCAAACAAGTCTGTTCCACCCTGCTGCACGGTACTGCCGCAAAACTCGTGAGGCCATTCAGACATGTACAGACTTTATAACATCAAACATCATTAACTACCTTAAAAGACAACTTTGTATGCCGCCAAATCGTGAAATCAAACTGGCTGGAATCATTCCGCTAAGCAAAGGCATGCTTTGCCTGGCCATGTCAAACGTTGGCTCATCTTGCTCGAACCTCACATTTCTCACCCTTTCCTCTCTTCTTCGCAATTCCGTAGCCCAAAATGTTTCCGTCAAGTCGCACAACGCTCAGAATCCACGGCAACGCCTGACTGTTTTTCTCAAACAAATGAGGCCCCTTCCTGTCAGAAGCACACACACCGCACTACCACACCGCGCAGTTGGCTTTGCTTGCTGTGGAAAGATAACCTGTCGGTGTTTCCATGTTTGGTGTCATCAGACCTTATTCTTTCATTGATACAACGTTACAGGTTACATCAGTGGGAATAATTATATAACATTAAGAAGATTTAAATGTTTTAATTAATAAAACCACATTCATACACTTGGGATTCCCAGTTTAGACTGGGTTAAGTGGCACTACATGTTCCTTACCGACTGACACCATCCAGAGAATGGTACGTATTTACTGAATCCGCAGAATGTGGTAAGTTTGAGTTCCAGGAATACCTTCACATATGTTGTGCCGGCCATACGAGGTAATGACTTACTCGCTGTGGGTAAACAAATTCAAGGCAGATGGTTTGCGGTTTCTTAACGTCTCTTTAAGAGCTGTGACAGCTACAGGGCTTAGACAGGCAAAGTTATTAAGAAAGAAGAACTGGGAGTACATACATATTTTGGATGAAAGGAGCCATGACATATTTGATGTTATTTTCCTAGAATCTGCCTGGAGGTGGCGAACGGAACTACATCCTTCATGTTGCAGATCCTTCTAGCGAGCGAACAATCCCTCAGCCAATGAAGAACCTGAAGGTGCAGCACCGCCTCCAAACGGCCCGTCACTGTCCCCACTCTCAGCCAAACCCCTTCCATACTGTCCACAGTCCATTCAAGGTCCATTCGAACCTTTCCTACACCTGCACCAGGTGTCCCACGAGATCCCGTCCCTTAAGGGATTTCGACTGTACTCACTTGTACAGAGTCGGCACTTGTGAAAAATACAACGTGATTATACTCAGGGTTCTTCCCACATGTTGGAAACAAAATGTTTGGAAACAGAGTTTAACAGATTTTAACAATTTCACGTACCACCAGTTGCAGTAACTACACAGGTTTTAGTAGATCAGGTTTTTAACATACAGCAGTGATTATTCGTAATATGTCATAATAATCAACCATTCACTAATGTATCATACGCTGCTTGTTTTCTAAGAAAAGCATTCTCCATGATGATGGCCGAATAGTTTCGGTCGAAACATGTTCGAGATTACAAATTAATTGTGCAGTAGTTGGTTGATTAATAAATTTGTATAATAAAGCGCAAGACTTGCTGCGAAGCTATGTGAATTCGCGCACCCTCGGAATTAACCCATGGCCCACCGGGGGTCCACAACACATAGGTTGGGAACCATTGTTACCCAAACCGAACGAAGGTTAAATCTCTCTCACAACAATTTTAAGTAGCACACGCGTTTGACGGCATAAGGCCTGTGCGTATCAAAGAAGCAGGGTCATTCTAATTAGCAGTGTATCTTGACCCTTCCGTAAAAATTACCAGTGGCCGCGCGGTTTACGGCGTAGGCCTGCGGCCGAGCGCTTGCTGGAATCGTGGGTTCGAATCCCACGGGGGCATGGATGTTTGTCTTGTACACTGTGTTGTCAGGTAGAGGTCTCTGCGACGGGCCGATCCCTCGTCCAGAGGAGTCCTACCGACTGTGGTGTGTGTTTGAGTGTGATCAAGTGAAAATAAGCAACCTCTACACCTGCTGTGAACAAGAGGGTAGAAGGGGGAAGGACTACGAAACGAAATTAACAGCAGCAGAAACAGCGATGGTCGAACCGATTCCTGTGGTTACAGGATATTCTAAGAATTGATTAGATTTACGGAAGAATGACAAGTGTGTCAATATCTCTGCATCTAGAGAAAATTTTACGCGTGGGTGGAACGATTCAAAGGTCTGACGAGTGCAGTTGGCGCGCTGTCAATTGACTGTAACACGTATTGCGTTTAAGGAGCAAACCGTATCTGGGACACCCGGGCAATCACATTTATTATGTTTGAATAAAAAGAAGGAACGGTTTAATATCCGACGACAAATATTTTACTCCATAAAAGCAGGAATCATGCAGATCGTACATCCAAAATTATATAAAAAACACTGTCTTAAATTTCTGGCTTACATTCGTACGCATATTTCGGCCAATACACTAACAAAACACGTAAGACTTAAACACACGCAACTTTTAATTCAACTCAACCTACATCCTCGTAGCGACATTTCCTCCAAATTCCCATGACTCCAGTCTTACAAACCTTATTAAACAAACATCGCATCATCAGACCAACACAACTATACACTCGTAGAAAAACGCTACAGGTTTCGGATTAAATACCCCATAAACATGCGTTTTTTAAAAATATACAGTTGCGTTGGACTGACGAAGTGATGTTGTTTTGGTTACACAAATTTATTAATAAAACAATGTTGGACTGACGAAGTGATGTTGTTTTGGTTACACAAATTTATTAATAAAACAATGTTGGACTGACGAAGTGATGTTGTTTTGGTTACACAAATTTATTAATAAAACAAACTACAGCATAATTGCATTTGTATAATCTCCGACATGTTTCGGCCGTTAACTATTTGGCCGTCTTCAAGGAGAATGTCTTTTCTTAACAAAGCAGCATACAGTACACTAGTGCTTATTTATATCTATATGTATCAGTCACTGTCGTATGTTAAAAGCTTACATGTTAAAACTATTGTTGGCGTTACACAAAAAAGCGGCTAAAATCCAATAAAATCTGTCTCCAGACACCTTGGCGTCGACACGTGGGGAGAACCCAGAGTGTGTTCACGTGGTGTGCCACAAGTGCCAACCTGTTCACAGTTGGTAATTATACCAATGTAATTGTGCAGCAGCTGGTTTTGTTAATAAATTTGTATAACAATTCAAGGTCACGGAAGTTGTTTCGGTTGTTTCAAGGACACAACGGGACGCGTTCTATTAAATGAACTTGGAAACCTTCTTGTTGCGATACTGTATTAATATTACAGCACAACAGACATCGCCTGATCGTGCACAGAAACCTCACCCGCAATACTCAAGTTTCACGTGTTCACTTCCGAAACTACTTAGCTAACTTCAGTACTCCATTTGGTGTTCAGAGTTTACACCGAAAACCGTTGAGCGATTTGAGGTTCGTGTCGGTCGCATGTATTGCCCAATTTACATTAACCACAAAGGAGTACAGAAAGATCAAGCACAGAAAACCTGGTGCAGTTTAACAAATATCAACACATCCTTTTTTGCATCCTGTATAAATTAAATCACATTTATGACAGGCGACGCTGGAATATGACCCAAGCATCGACCTAGCAAAGCTGTTTAATACAGTCCTTGTAAGAAGATGGAGAACTAAGGCGCTGCTTGTGAATACTAATGTGCAGAAACCGACACGAATGGGGAAGAGGGTGGTAATACGTTGCACGACACAAAAATGCTTCAAACCAAATGGAAATATCTATTTCCCATCTCTTTCATGTTGTTTCTGTCCCTTTAGCCGATGTTTTTGTACCCTTACAAAAATAAGGGATTCATAATGCATGAGGGAAAGTGGCAGCGAAGGTCTTTACCGGGCTTCAAGCCTTTTGATTGATCACCAAAATCCCATTGCTGCAGCTTTTATAACGGGAAATCGTTGGGCTTGGCTTTTGTTAACAGAAAAATCATAGCAAAAATGAGGGATAGTAGCTAGAAAGAAAAGATGAGAAATTTTACAGCATTGCACAGAAGTGCCGTTGGGTATGACACGGAACACTCAGCATCTTGTAAAGCAAGAGTGGGGTACACGTACTTCCACACGCATTCCGTGCGACTCTGCACACTTCACATGCCGCGATGTTCATTTACTGTAGACACAGTGGCAGCATTAGTAAACTAACCACCCTATTCACTGGTAGACCAACGAGGTACTTACTTGCTCAGGTAAATAAATAAATAAATAAATAAATACAAACTGAAGTGAATTAGGCACTTTCCTCGGTTGATCGGCTACAGTGCCGAGCACAGTAGCCGTGACGCCTAACATGTGTGGACTTCTGTCACTAGGACATTGCATTCGAATCCCACGCAGGGTACGAATATATGCGCTTTCTCTGTGTCTGTACGCAGAAGCCTTATGATGGGCTGATCTCCCGTCCAGGGACTTCCACCAACGCCGATAATTAAATTCAGAAATTCCCCCCCAAAAAGGATGGCCTTGGGCCATATTGGTCTGTAAGTTAGGTCAGTTATTTAGCTAACCAGTCAACTTCAGTTGCTTAGACGTGTTGGTACCAGGATTACGTTCAGCAGAATTATTGTATTTTTTGTAAAAATGAACGTTTTTATCAATGTCGTTTTACGTAATGAGCACCGTAATTTAGGGCTCTTCGCCTGATAGCATGATTAAGAATAAAACGAGCATGGCACATGATACACACGGGGATTACGCAGACATATGTGCAAAAGTTTAGCTGAGAAACGTCATGGGAGTAACTGCTTATGAAACCTGATGTATATAGAGGGATAATATTAAAATTGGTTTCACTGAAATATAAAAATACGAACTAATTCAGTTAGTCGATGATGGGGCGGTATAACAGGGTTTTGTGATAACACTGATGAACTTCAGGTTCTATACACGCATAATATTTGTTTTAATCAGTTCAGTAATTATCAATTTTCCAATAAAGAATTGCCAGCGGACAAAAATAAGACAGTGAAATGAATATTGGCTGTTTACTGATTTAAACCGACATTTTATGCCATAAAAACTGAAGACGATCTGGCACGATTACACTGAGATGCAAAGGAAAGGAAAGGAAGCAGTCTTCGCCTATTAACAAGTAATGGCACGGTATCTACCTCTAGGGACTAACAAAAACCAAGAAAATTGTCAGTTTGGGTAGCTCAGTTCTGAACCAGGGACAGAATTCGAGCTGTCCCAAACAGTAAGAACTACACTGCGAAGTTCGGCGTGAAGTTGTCATTCATAATTTATGGAATGTTTATTGTTTCGACCTCCTGCGCAAGCATTAATCAAACTGTTTATGTATCAGCGACTTTCCGCTGCGCGCTGACGGAAGTGCGCCAGTTTCGGTGACAAATGTGACCACAAGATTTTCATCACGTCACTCTCTACTGCCTGTTCAGTTTCGTCTTTAATATTTTAAACGCAGACTGTAGACTGGATAACGCTGTATGCCTTACAGATATACAAAGAACACACGAAATATAGAGGATTTAAATGTAATATTTCTCAAGAAGTAGGACACAGTAATAAAAATTGAACTAATAAACTAAGTTATATGACCATTTAATGTGTTCCATGTCCGTGCACTATCTTACACAAAAACACTAACCACTAACAAATGCACAAAGAGAGTTTTATCATCAATCTTAACACACTCCTACATGTTTCGACCCTGCTGGGTCATCTTCAGGGAGAACTTTTTTGTTATCATTACACTAGGGTTGCACTTTAACTATCAACTATAAAGTGCACCCTTAGTGTAACGATAACAAAAAAGTTCTCCCTGAAGATGACCCAGCAGGGTCGAAACATGTAGGAGTGTGTTACGATTGATGATAAAACTCTCTTTGTGCATTTGTTGGTGATTAGTGTTTTTTATATGACCACGTTCTTATGGCCCGCAATTAGCAGTTTACAGAGGATGACTGAGGGCACCACTTAAGCAGACAGGCACTTATCACATTTCCGTTTAACTTCGGCATGGTGGCTGTGAAGGTCGCTGCTTGAGGGCACATAAATTGACATTTAAACTGGAACTACATGCAGACAGAATGAAGAAACCGAACCCCGAAAATTACGCCTATATACCAGTACGCTCCAAACGGCAAGGAAACGTGCAGAGACGTAGAAACGTGTGGAGCAGCAACTTAACTTCCGAAAATGTGAAACGGCTTCAAAGCACCGGACTATTTGTGAAGAAAACTGAAAAGGTGAGGTACATAAGAAAAAACGGAAATTAATGTACTTCCGGTATTTGGTTTCTTTTGTTTCATCCTGCAATTTACGAGTGACAAAATGAGCAACAACACTTGGTGGTTAATATGTTCTAAACCGCACCAACGAGTGCTGTAAAACGGCATCTTCTAACTATACGGCACAGAAGGGATACTCCGACAATCGGCACTGCGGTCAGTGTATCTTCGTGTGCACATCCGTCCATCGCACACTGTGACCCACTTCCGGCAGTAAACTAGACACTAACGTCTGTCTGTCTATACAGACCGCACTGACCTCGCATTCAATTACTACCCGTTATCATTATTCATTTGTGACAAATGGGTGTCTGGGTTAAGTAAATTACACTAATTGATGTATTCAGCTCTTCGGCAAACCATCATGCTGACGGGTAGACCTTCACTAAAGTCGGAATCAAACAAGGCGGTGGGTGAGTAATGGTTTGTTCCACACAGCGAGACACAACTGCAAACCTGACATGGTGTAAAAGTTTCTTCCTAACAAATTTACTGCAGTTCGACTCCTAGAAACAAGCATAATCAGCCGTAATACTAATTACTAATATACATATGTGTCAGTATATTACATTAGTAACTATTTGTTGCTTATTCCTATTTTATTCCTCTTTGCTAGAGGAACATTTCACTGCCGTCAAGTCCAAAATAGGTCAGAGAATCTGGGTGTGGAAATTTAGCGCGCTCACTGCAGAAAACGTGCAGCATCCGCTTGCAAACTGTGGTTGACGCTGATTTGTTCAGACCTCACCACGTGACCACCAGTGTTGCAGTGCTGCCCTCACACGTCATGTGGTCTGGCTGCTAGCACAGACGACAGTACCTTCACGTTTACGACAAACTAAGAACAAATATTTTTAAACTTATCAAAGAAAAGAAAGAAGGAAGAAAGAAAAAATTGTGCTTCTTTTCAATGGGTATGAAAAAAGCTGTTTCGACAGAAGGAAGAGAAGAATGAGAAGAATAGAATATAAAGTGGAAAAATAGGAAAGAGAGCATGAAAAATAAGAAGGTGGATTTGGAAGAAAATAAGGAGAGAAAAAGAAATGGAACTATGAGAGCAGATAAAGCAGAAAATGGCTGAAAACATTCCTAAGAAGATTCCCGTCTTCTGGGATGCGGTGCCACATATCAACGTCCAGGAGGTACCTGCTGGCACCGTCTTCATAGTAGACAGACTCTAAGGTACGCACCTATCACACTGTACTCCTGGTCATATCCGAAATACAATAATTGCCTCATTCCTCAACATAATTTCTACGTTATCCTCACATTCGTACATTCAGGATCCAGCAACTCCTTTCTTGACCTGAAGATTCAACATATGAGCAGATGGCAGGCCAGCTCTCCCCTTGCAGATACTTCTACACTTGAACACTTTTACAATGAAACAGTCTGGTTTCAAAACGAACGTACTGTTAAGGTAAATCGACTTTATACATACAGTCACTGTAGTTCGGGTTTCCATCTGATGTAATTACAGTTCTTTGTCATTTTACGTAGTGACGTGTCCGCTACGGGAGTTGCATAACACTGAATCGCCCAGATGTGGCAGTTGGTGGCTTCACAGCAATGCCTGGGGTAATCAGCGTTTACGCATGACTCTCCTGACCAGAATAACAAGCGCCGCCGGTCCGCATGTTTACAGGCGAGAGTCCACAGCGAGAGCAGTTCTGGATACAAGACGCCACAAAGCGCGGTTGTGCAAAAATGTCAGGCGCTAAATAAACTCCTGATGTCGACGTTTTCATAACCTGACTGCAGTCAGGTTTTGGTGAAATTTCATGTGATACTCCTGACAGTAACAGCGGAAAGGTATAGTCCGCAATTTTTATAATGTACTTCCACAGCTTTATTTTTGTGTATAACGCCCTATACTTTACTGCTATCATAACCCCTTCTGACGTAACAAACAAAGCCGCTAGATTAACCGTAACTTAAACGCCGTATTCTCCGTGAATTTTATTAGGGTGTGCCATGTTAGTTCTAGTTCAAGAGCGTCGCATAGTTGCCAGATGCAATACTGTATGGCATCCTTACAGCGTAAAAGTTTTTAGGCGCGTTCCCAGAAGTCGCGATGAGCCCGTAACTAGCTTCGTCCTGCCTGTCCGGCTCTGTCTGTCCTCACGTACCAGCGCGGCCCCCACTGGACGGATTTTCTTGAAATTTCCTATGGGGAACTTTTACTATTGCTCAGCGCATTGCATGGAGATCTATACCGCACTTCATCCACGTCCGTTAATAAATACTAAAATGACGAGTGCAAATTGATAAAGGTTCTTATGTAAAGTACGACTCACTGCGCCGATTTTCGTGAAACTCCTGCTTACTCGACAACTGTTTATAAAGAACTCATACACCTGATCTCAGCCGATACCAGTGGCCGCGCCGTCTGGGGCGTGGATCTGCGGCCGCTCGCGTGCTGGGATTGCGGGTTCGAATCCCGCCGGGGGCATGGCTGTCTGTCTCGTGTGATTGTTCTGTACTGTGAGGTAGAGGTCTCTGAGACGGGCAGATCCCTCGTCCAGAGGAGTCCTACCGAGTGTGGTGTGTCTGAGTGTGATCGCGAAGCCTCGATAATGAGGAAGCCCTCGCCCGCTAGGGGCTGTTGCGCCAAAAAATAAAATACCTAATTTCATTAAAATCTGATAAACGGTTTAGTCGCTGATACTATACAATAAGCAGAGAGACAGACGGACGGATAGACGTGGTTTCCACGTCGGACGTTCTCCTTTACTTCGCAAGGAACGCCTAGTAACTAGCTGCAGTTCGGGACTGGGGTAGCTCAGTATGGTGACTGGGCTACGGACTGAACGACACGGATTACATTTCTGGCAGTGGTAGGCGTTTATCTCTTTGCCACCGCATTCAGACCAGGTCCGCGGCCCGCCTACCGTCCTATGCAATGAATATCGAAGTTATATTTCCCTGAGGGTGAAGACACTGGAACGTGTAACTGACCACTCCTTCCCACACACGGCTGATGTAATGAAAGCGTGCAGCGCTACTTCTGGTATTCGATGGCGCGGCGGTGAACTTGTGACGAGCACAATTTGGCCATTCACCAGCAAGTGGATGTGCCTGGCTACACTACCATTTCTCTTCCGCCTTCCGTGGAGGCCAGTGATAAACCGTCGTTTGCAATGATGGCTCTTATTCGCCTAACGGATATGGTAATATCTCTCTTTAACATTGCATTAAGTGCCGGAGCAATGAAAATAGCTACATTTCAGCAGAGTCTCTCCCGTCGCTACGAATTATCCGGGACGATGCATCCTAGAATGTCACGGGCCCGTGTAATTAAGCTCAAAGGAAATCATCGAACGAAGTAGCCTGTATTTCCCCCAGATATGATAAGGGACGATACCAGGGTACCTAGGTGAACGTCATGACAAGAATTGCTGCTGCAGCAGCCCACCCGACCGCCTAATTTATGCACACATTTACAGTGATTCAAGGTCTTAACATCCCAGTGGCCGCGCGTTCTAAGGCATAGGTCTGTGGCCGAGGGCTTGCTGGGATCGTGGGTTCGAATCCCACCGGGGGCATGGATGTTTGTCTCTTGTACAGTGTTTGTGTTGTCAGGTAGAGGTCTCTGCGACGGGCCGATCCCTCGTCCAGAGCAGTCCTACCGACTGTGGTGTGTGTCTGAGTGTGATCACGTGAAAATAAAAACCCTCCACACCTGCTGTGAGCAGGTAGATTGGAGAGGGAAGGATTACGAAACGAAACACGCACGCACCTAATTAACTTCATGCAGCACAGTTGTTCGGATTCTCACAATAAGTCTCAATAATTGTCCATCGACAGTCCGCGTTCTGAGCCGCGTGGATCCAACCCAAATCCTCACCCACATTGCGTATCAAGGTAATATTACTGTCTGCGTTACCTGCTGACATTTAGCACACATTTATAATCCCTCCCTACACGTGAGAAATGCTTTGCCCATCTCATGCTCCTTCATTCTAACTCTCTCAATATACTGGGGAAAAAGGTAAAAGAAAAAATATGAAGTTTCTCGTTACGTAATTTTCTTCATCATACTTCTCCTTTCGCCCTCTTAAGGCAGAAACGCTCTGCCTAGCAATCCGCAGCACTACATCTCAATCCATGTTCTTCCCTTAAGCTGACAGATCAGGTTTCACGCACACACAAAAGAAAAACTATGATTATACATACGTCTTTACGTTCAGTCTAATACGATGTTGTTATCTTCATTTGTTTAAAATTAATGCTTTATGGGAGGTAAACTGCACGTTTGGTTGTGTGTCTTTACTTCAAAAATTGCAACTTTACATCTTCTTTGCTTAGTTTTTATGCTTTAAGTCGTTATTTATCTGTTTTGATGTTCCTTATGTCCACCTCATTCTTCCTGACGTATTTTCACGACAGTCAATACTCTGAACACTGTAAATTTGTGTCGGGGATCCCTGCCTTGGCACGGCAGTTTCACTACATGACGCAGGAGGACTGAATGCGTCAGTCAGTAAGCGGGTCCTTTGTTTTGATGACGACGTCCCGAGCACCCTTGTGTTGTGCCACCGACAGCTGTCAGGGCGTTATTGTCTTCAGCCATCGCCTGCAGCCAATGTTATTTCGAGTACCAGCCGAGTTCGTTTTAATCTTCAAATTACAGAGGAATGCCAGCGTGTCACACAATCATTTGTTCTGCTGGCTGTTGTCAGTGTGATCCGACGTACTGGAACACTTCTCTACCGAACGTCGCAGTTGGCCCTCTGCTTTCACACTCGCTGGCTTCGAGGTTCCAATTTCTGCCAGAACAACGCCTATGTTCACAGATCTTATTCACAGTTTTCCTCAGTCTCAAAAACACTCCTCAGACATGACCGCTTCCTTCCAGATTCTTTCTTATTCATGATTCACATTCATCGTACGTATCAACACACACGCCTACAAAAGCAAAAGGCAAAGCTGTCCCTGTGAAGGCCACTCATTCTTAACTTCTGCACTAAATGCAGGTGAGTGGTTACTTTCCCTCCCGCACCACAACACCTCAGGGGAAATTTCCCCACCATTACTCGTCGCATATAACAATGGGTGGGGTCTTGAACCAATCGTCTATGCTACAGTACTTAACGACGTAACGGAACTACAGCGGAGGGTACAGGATGGGCGCGGGTCAGCCCTCAGCACGGCAGGAATGCTGGAGACCGTGCGACAGGTATTCGTGAGACGCGCAGAGCGCTGTGTGGAAGCGCAACGACAAGATTTTGAGAATTTTTTTGGTGCAATCTCAAAACACTTGCGAGAAACGACTACTGGCCTCGTCATATCCGTCCGTCCGGCTCTCTGTCCGGATGTCACACCCATCCGGATGGAACAGTGGAACTTCGACCAAACGGATTTTTGTCCGGTTTCTTGTTCTGGACCGTTATGTAAATCAGTCCACGCATGCATATATCGGTAACGATCGGACAAAGATAACACATTCTACCCCAAAACCCACGTACAATTGTGATTGGTCTTTATAATGGAAACGGGTTGTTCTCCATGCGGTACGTGGTTAGTTTTACAATGCAGACAGGCTCTTTCCTCTGTGAGGTATGAATTGACGACATGGTTCTTCTTTAAAAGGGAGACACGCGGCCTTTTGTGTTATGTACGGGCCGCGCCCGAAGAGAAAATTCTCCATCTAAGCATAACAGGCAAGCATTATATATTGTATACACACCGGTAAATATTTTCCTGCGACCAATTTTAACTATCTCTTTGATCCCGCTTCTTAAAAAAAAAACTGTCGTCGCCTGTGTGCATTTAACATGCCCCTAAGGTGGTTGGTTACTTTGTACCTCAGATGTACTCTCTCCATAAAGTTACACTACCACTTAAACTTGACAAAAAAATACAACGACGCCACTCTAGTCATTCATGTCTACTGACTGGAAACTACGGCAAGTCAGGCTACGCAGAGTAACACATCTTAATAAGCACAGCGTAGCTACTACACGCAGACGGCGACAATGAGTTATAAGATTCTATTTTCTTAAAAGTGGAGCGCTAAGGAGAGTGGGTGATATTTTACAGTTACTCGAGCTAATAAGATCACGCACAGAGCCACATGCAAGGAGCCCTTGCATGTAAACGACGTCATTATCTTGCTGGTTCGAACGGACTGTTCAAAGCCAGTTTCGTCTGTACACTACATCCGTTTACATGCAGTCCGACACTACAGACTCCCGCAACGCGCCAAACACGAAAGCTATCAATCCCGGTCTTGTCTCACTCATTTCACTTACCACAAACTTACACTGGCAGTGTCTAGTGACAGAAGAATGAAATTCATACGGAGCGCACGGCACTAGCTATGACTTCTAACTAACTAACTAACTCCATGGAGCAGAGGCCTTCTTGAGAAGCTAACAGTTTCTCAGCTAGTCAAGAAATTCCCCGCATGACTTCAAAAATGAAAATACTTGAACTATATTTAGCGTTTAATATTAGGTGCCAAAAAAGACGGAGTAAAAAAGATAAATCGGCCGACCCATGGTTAAAAACTTTTTCCTATTGGAATATCCCATTTTGGATCTTTGTCCCGTATGCTGCTCAGTGCCTATAGGAGAAGGGCGAGGTGTTGTGTTACAACAATCAATGGCTGCATCTCATCACACCAAAGAATCACAACGCCAATCGATGCTGTATGACATGGAGGCTCGGCTGAGGTTCCGTCACTGAACGAACTAAGATGAACAAGAATTACGTATTGGAAACATTCATAATTTGTACGTATAATCTGTAGTTACATCAAGGCACAGGTTAAAACACATACATTATGTATTTCAATACAATTATTCAGAACTGTGACAACGCCTAGCAATCTGAGGACAGGCACGCAGTGTATCTGTTCGTGTCTGCTGAACAGCGAAAGTCATGACTGAAAAGTCCGAACCCGTGTCCCACATTTCGGAGGCCTGGTTTCAGTTGCGGATCCTGCAGAATACTTTACTAACGTTACTCTAATCCAGACAACTTCTGTTTTAGTGTACTGTAGCTTACTGCAACCGGATACGGCCTCGATTCGAAGCTGAAATTTAGTAGCCCCAGGATCAGCACTCCGAAAGCCAACTGTCAGTTATTACAAGAATTCCGTAACATATGCCAAAACGTCAAGGCGCACAGTCATGTAGTACCCACATTGGTCCTGTTGTTGCAAAAAGACCATCCTGTAAATAAGGCGTTAATTTATCACGTAGCAAATTCCTTTTATAAACAGGTGTTAGGTCTCTCTCAGTGAAATGTCGTCCAGATATGTGGATGCCTGGAATTCTACACCACACATCTGCCGAAAAACCGTAAATATCTGCACAGATTTTATTGTGCCGAAGACTGATAACCCCTGTTCTTAATACCATGATGCAACCTGCGCTACACCCACCAACAGAATCTCAGCCATACTTCGCAGCTCTGATTGCAGCCATTCGCAAAACGTACACGCTGGTGACGTGTTCTACAGGTGAAAGTGTTTTTTATCGTTCGAAGTGATATGAAAAGAAACCATATTCGCCCAGAATTATCCAAAAATGTGTTGGCCCCCATGTAAATTCTGTGTACGATAAACTTATATGTGGGCTTTGCTTCACTGCACCCACAGCATCTTCTCCGAGCCATTGCCGCCCACGTCCTGCTTACCCTGGTGAGAAGAACCCGCTCTCAGAAAGTTCTCTGCCTCCTAAGATGGGTTCAGATGGCGAGGCTATGACATGGACATCGTCGTTGTCATTCCACTGCAGCATTCCTAACATTCCCACTGTAGAAACCGCATACAACACGCACGTCCGCGTATTCCCCTACGTAAATATTATGCATATTTCCAGTAGCACTTCTGACCAGCAGAACACAAACACACCAGCCGAGATTTACAGGCACACTGAAACTGAACGTCATATCAACACACCAGCAGTCAACTCCATCAAGTTCAGAGCTAGCTACGCTAAAATTCAGGTTCATCAGTACAGCCCCCTTAACTCGATAAGTTTCACATCAAACGGTAGTTTACACATATATTTTCGTGCTGGTGCGATACAGAACACTCTTCGTGGAACGGCTGTATGTAAATAAATAACGTTCATTTTGTACTTCACGTAAGACGCGCCTTAATTCTGCTGCAGGCTACTGTGCAATGCACTAACACATTAACATCCACCAAACGATTAAGGTAAAGATAACGAAACATCAATATCAAAATTGATTTTCTGAAAAAAAAACAGCGTGTTGTAGAACATACCAATAAATGTTTAATAAAGAGTACAGAGCACAACTCACAAAGTCTACTTCTCTACTACGCAGCCCATATCTCCACTACACAGCCCACATCTCCACTACACAGCCCACATCTCCACTACGCAGCCCATATCTCCACTACACAGCCCACATCTCCACTACACAGCCCACATCTCCACTACACAGCCCACATCTCCACTACACAGCCAATATATCCACTACACAGCCCATATCTCCACTACACAGCCCACATCTCCACTACACAGCCCATATCTCTCGTCCTACATAATAATAAATATTACTATTCTTTTTCCCAGTGGCCGCGCGGTCTGAGGCGTAGGTCCGCAGCCGAGCGCTTGCTGGGATCGTGTGTTCGAATCCCACCGTGGGCATGGATGTTTGTCTCTTGTACAGTGTTTGTGTTGTCAGGTAGAGGTCTCTGCGACGGGCCGATCCCTCGTCCAGAGGAGTCCTACAGACTGTGGTGTGTGTCTGAGTGTGATCAAGTGAAAATAAACAACCTCGACACCTACTGTGAGTAGGCAGAAGAGGGAAGGACTGCGAAACGAAACGATTATTCTTGTTTCGTTGTCTTTCTCTGAAGACGTTACTGCGTAATACAGGTTGTATACACGTTAAATCTGTCCCTACAACTACAAAAATTCGCATTGTCGCTATGTTTGCAATTTTCAGCTTACGACAATCTTCCGTACCCAACGTGTCCGTACGTCTACGGTCTACGAGATTTTATACGACACTCCACTCTATTCCCAATAGGCTCATTAGTTATCGCCATTAAAACGAATGTTAAAAAATTCACACAGTCGCCATGTTGTCATTTTGAGTTTCGTGTTCTTCTAAGATCGACTGCAAGGAACTGCGAGTAAGGCGCTCGGACCTCTCCAGACGTGTAATGTACACCACAAGTTTCATGGCCTTCTGTGAGCTGTTCCACAAGTTGAAATGTGGGACAAACAGACAAACAGACACACAAACACACACAGTACGATAATCTCACAGACCCAGTTTTCTTCTTTTCAGGAAGAAGAGTAGTCTGAAAGTACATCGGCGCAGCAGTGACTTAAGAAAGAAGAGTAGACGTCGATGAGGTGACAGAATAGGGCCAGACAAGACGCCGTCGTTATTAAACATACCACATTTGGCGCACTAAATACTGCAGCACACTTACCATTCATGTCGCAACACACCGTTTGGATAACCACTAACCTTTCCACAAATACGACACACCAATTCACATACCGAAGTGCTTTTTCATAGCTTCAGGGGTAACACACAAATGTTCGACGGCCACAATTCCGTTGTTTTATCGGAAACTCTTTCCTCACGACACGTGACACTCCGGAACAGCAGATTGTAAGAAACTGCCAAACCACCACGACTCATCTGTTTGCCTGTTTCTCACAACTTGCACTGGAGTAACGCACGGAACTATCCAAAGCCACAACTCATCTGCGTATCTGTGTATTGCACGCTAGTGTTCTGGCATTCACACCGCCACAACTCATCTACTTGTATCGAAACACTACACATCACGTGTGCAACTACACTGTATATGGTTGCAGAGTCTACATTTTTTTGATCCTGGAAAGATTAAAGCTTTATACATTTTTATTTACCAATCAGTCAGCAATCATATCACCACAACCCAGAAAATTGAGTTCTCTTCTCTCGCCAATACCATGCAAGCCACAAACTCGTCTCGGGATAACTGTCGCCCACGAATTCAATGCGATGCCAGTATCTATAATCACAAATTCCTATACATAAGTCCATACAAATATATTGATCAGTACTACATTTTGGGAACACAGAAAGTGTACAATCAGTACGCATCCGAGAGGGTGTTAACTGCGGCACGAACAAAGAAGAGTCACTATGCCAACATGTTACCCAAATGCGAACTGCGTTCTATCCCTGTATCTTATTGGACTCGGCGTGCGTTTTACGGCATATAGAAAACTATTCTTTCCACTACAGTCGCACTAAGGTAAAGGTAAAGATGCAGGCATCACGCCGTGAAAGCGTGTGGCGACCCTGCAGTTAAACTTCCATGCATTCTAAATACCTGCACTAGATTCAGCTGAACAACCAGGTTCTCACTCCAGTTTCATCCCCAGGGGAAAAGACCTCCCTTTCTGTACCCACTGAGTAGGCGTTGTGTGGGTCACGCAGCGGGCCTGTACATGCTGGCGAAAAATAAATACACTACATGCTGCCACGGGAAACGGAGTGCTCCTACATTCCGAACAGTAACATGTTTACTGAGTGACCTGTCCTTCGCTATACCCACAGCAACCCGTTATACATCAGCTTTCCTTATACTATATTATACATTCATAACTTTGAACACAGCTTGAATTAAATTATTAGAAAAAATGTCGCCCCTATGGTAACAAAATTGCAGTGTACAACGGATAATAACACGCTTCTTCTACGTACAGTGTATAACACAATTATGCTTTTTACTTCTGAGACACTAATACCCTTCCACATGAATAAAGGTAAATACCGTACGCGCACGTAACACTGCAGCCACATTGTCTTTTTCTGCACGATGTGAAGGCCTGAAATGTCCACTTCACCAGTTCCACTCGCAAGCAAACATATTCTTTGAGAGTCTATTTGAATGAAGTTTCACTTGTTAAAACGCTCAATAATTGTGCGATTTGAGGTTTTCACAGCGGTGCTGCTCAAGATTCGAGTACTCAGAAAATTCCCTGACGATGAAGGCACTGCGATCCTTCGGAACGTCGGTAAGTATTTACTTCCCAGTCGACGTAATGTCTTTCTACCTTCGTTTTGACCTTCGCTTCTAAGCATTTATTCTGTTTGCGATTTACAGAAACTCAAACCCCGGGAACGTTTGTTGTAATTTCGGAAACATTTTTATTTTTTACTTCCGCTGCTGTTGGCGTGAGAAGATTTGCGAGCCGCAGCTGAAACATAACAGAACAGACATAAAGCGAACTGCCTTCTTGTGAACAGCAAAGGCTTCTCCAGGCTGCTGAAGGGGAAAAAATGCGTCTAGTTTATGAACGTCGCGGATTAAATCCCATTTTCATCTTCCACCCTTGAAGACGAGAACGAGCACGATGCTGTGTGATTCCCCTTCCAGTCGGTCCGGATACTCTCGTTTCCTCAATTTTATTCGCTGAAAATGGGGTACAATCAAGAAGCCGCGTATATTATAAGCGCCATCTTACCAGACAAGTTCCGCTCCTTACTTGCGATGCGCCCGCACATTCAGGCCACGAAACCTGGTGCAGTGGAAACCTCAAGACTAGGCCGTGCCATGGCTCAGGCGGTTAGCCGCCGGTCTCCCACCGCGGAGGGTCGGGTTCGATCCCGGGTCAGTCCATGTGGGATTTGTGGTGGACAAAGTGGCACTGGGACAGGTTTTTCCCCTGTTCTCTGTTTTCCCCTGTCAATTTCATTCCACCCGTGCTGCATTACTAGGAAAACGACAAAAAATAATCATCATCATCATCATCTTTACTTTCATCACAGGGTTGCACAAGAAGCCTCAAGGCTGCGGTGCGTCCGTAGCGTCAGCTGCGGGGCCCTTCACCACTAAAAAAAACCCAAGTCTAATATTTCGGGATATCTACTTCCAATCTCGACGGGGCCACTGTATCCCGTCTTCAGCCGCAGACTGTTCCCTGCATCAAAAAGTTCAAGCGTTTAAAGACGAAGCGTATCTGTTTTATATATGGACTCAGTGCGTACCGCGCAGTAAACACTCTCCACTTCGGTTATAAAAACCAGTCTCTTAATGTTTTATAAGGCAAAAGTTGCTGTTTGTTCTGAGATCCGTACAAAACACATAAACACAATGTGGGCACCACGTAGAATTTTTTAATGTTAAACCTGGCGGTACGTAACGTTACCGCCAGGCTTTAAAAGGTTAAACAGTGAATGTCCGTGACGTACATTTTCTCTGAAGCAACTCCGAAGGTTTTAATATACAATAAACTCATCCTTCTTAAATACTTTAAGCGCTGCCACACACAGAGAAGCGCTCTTGTATCATTTCCACGCAATGCACGAAAACACGTGTCATCATGATGCAGCGTGTGTATGAATAAACAACGTCCAGCCTATGTTTATGCTTCCCTGCAGTTTGTATTTCATAGGTTTGTAAAATAAGAATGTGACTAACAATAAAAAAGTGACAAACAAGATACAAATATTCGTTCTGAAAATATCAAAATTTTACAGGCCTGAGCGAGCAAGTTATTTCACGCGTGAACGCTTCTAACTTGTACTCGGGATGCTCCCAGTCCAAATCGCGGCCAGGAAACTGGCAATCCTGAATTAGAGACTTCGTGTTTTTCTTCAGTCCCTCCAAGCACATCCCTGAACAGGACCTCAAATTCTAAGACGACGGCTTCCTACCACATATTTCCAAACCATTACTAACTTTTCATTCTACCATTCAACGGTACATTGCAGTCCGAAATAGTAACACCGTCGTTCAATAAACCACAAATAATGAGTTACAAATCCGACACAATACGAGAAACATCGAGTCAGCAACAGTTCAAAGACGCATCGTTACGTGTCCTTAATAAGACAAGGTAGGGGATATACGCATAACGTACCACACTGGCGTGTTCAATCCTTGCATCCCCGATTCTTCTCACACTTCTCAATACACACTCAGGCACTGAGGTAAAGTGCCTGCTATTTTAGTCGGATTTGGACCACACCTGAACATTCTCAACAGTTTTTTAACGTCCCCAAGATTGGTAAGCCAGTTTACAGTTTTGATTTAGATCGGACAACTCTAATCAAAAACTTGCATGAAGACCCAAATGTTTTCTGTGCCTATGTCGATGTCAACTATATAAACGTTTATCACAGCAGTAAGTGTTTCGAACAAGCACTGCACAGAAGAACGAAACACGAAATTTACGCCAGTACAAATCGATAAAGCCGATCCCAGTGGCCGCCTGGTCTAAGGCGTAGGTCTGCGGCCGAGCGCTTGCTGGGATCGTGGGTGCGAATCCCACCGGGGGCATGGATGTTTGTCTTGTACAGTGTTTGTGTTGTCAGGTAGAGGTCTCTGCGACGGGCCGATCCCTCGTCCAGAGGAGTCCTACCGACTATGATGTGTGTCTGAGTGTGATCAAGTGAAAATAAACAACCTCGACACCTGCTGTGAACAAGTAGGCAGAAGAGGGAAGGACTGCGAAACGAAACGAAGAAACAAATCGATAAAGTAAAAAAGGACGCATTGCGCACAAGTCCACAAAAAATCAACAGTGGTCTTTGGAATGCAGACGAATATTAAGGAGCTGTTGCGCATAATTAAACGAAACCTCTTCTCCCTCAGTGCGCAGGTCTGCACTGCACAAATGTATATCTAATTGCAATATAATTGAACGTCTTGTTGTAAACCTTACTTTATTTGGGTTTAAACTTTGCCTTTTACAGACAATGAAACAAAACAGAGCGAATGCGCCAGAATTGGTATGCCGAGCATACATCTCCGTCTTGTTTAAGCGAGAGTACATTTATCCAGAGAAAAGGGCAGATTAACGCAACCCTTACACATACATATATGCAAAATACTTGTCGCTGCTTCATTTCAATTTTAGTGGCTTTAGAGAAACAAGCAGTAGAAGAGCAAGGCCTGTTTTAGAGTAATTCATGTTTCTGGTGACAAGGTTCCACTGTTAACGGCAGTAACAACTGCTATTACATTTCTTAAAACCAGTAGCCTCGTAAGCCTGCGTTTCTATTCCCGTCTTCCCCACCACTGTATTATTTTATTTGTGTCTTAGTTACACGAAAAGTGAGAAACCACTGACCAACTGTACTGCTTAGCGTTTCATGCTTCTTGTTGCTTTCACAGAAACTTATTACGTGATCTTCATTTTTGGGGGGAAGTTGGAATAAAAATATAAGGGAAAAATTCGAATATACAGTTAAAATATTCAGAATTTGTTGTATTCGTATCTGTCACGTGTGTCATCTCAGATGCTTTATACTTCACTGATATCGGGAAAAGAAACTTTGTGAAACTCACCCGTCAGTAAGAGACGCTATTATAATAATCATTCGAGAAACAGGAAATGGAGATATGAAAGGCGTAACTTGGGGCGGGACCGAAAAGCGAATCCACAGATGAAGCTTCGGATGCACAAAAGAAGCAAACTTAATTACGTTCATTGAACACCCTGGTATCACGCAGTTAGGAACGTCCGGCGTCTTAGACGTAAAGGATGCGTCGCGCATGAGACGAAGTATGACAGACGTAACGGAGGGCACTTACGTGGGAACCAGTTGTCACTCTCTAAGACGGAACAGAAAACGGGGCGGTTAGAACAAATAATGTGGCACACATCCCAACTTAACATAAACTGCAGCAACAACAGGGAAATAAGTCTGACTCGCTTTAAACTGATGCATCAAATGGTCTTATAGCACATTTTTTATACTACGACAGATTCCTAAACAAATGAATTCGTACGAAACGAAATTGACTCTACCTGACAATGCTTAGCGTCGACACTCCGTGTCAGACTTCACTGCAATCCATTAAGCAGTCTCCAACGCAGACTTTGTGAAAAACCACAAGTATTGAGTTACAGCAACCATTACAGTCGGAATTCTAGACGCCGCCTCTGACAGCCGCTCTTCTGATTGGACAGGACAAACATCTTGGGAATACGAGGAGGCACATACGCAATTAGAGAAAGGACAGAAAGAAACCTTTAAACGCTCGACAGGTCAAACGAGCGGACGGCGTGTTACACACGGGGAGACTCGTCTTTCAGAACACTCACGGACTGTCTGAAGGAGTGTGACGTTTCCATCGAATTACACTGGACGCTCTTCACTAAGGTGCCGCCGATATATCGAACACGTGGAAATCATGTAACCGTAATGCCTTGGAACCTAAGCTAGGGCAATAGTACACGGGTCTTCAACCTGCGGCACTCCGAATGTTCATGTGCGGCTCCAAACAAATTTTGAATTTTTAGTGTAAAAAGTTTAATTCAAATAAATAAATGTTAAAATTCATTCCGAAATATTTTAACATTTGTAATAAATTTTAGAAATATTTTTTATATTTTATAAATATACGAAATCTCGGTTAATGTCGCAGTAAATACTGCGAGACTGCAGTAGGGAATGTTTGCAGGGTGGGGGGAATAAGTAAATGGTAGTAAAAGTAATCGCAAACCATAAATAAATAAATAAATAAATAAAATAACAAACTATCCTATGTATGTTTGTGTAGGGAAATATCAGTGCGCATGTCCTGCGATAACATGCAAACTGTACTGTGTAAAACGTGAATGCGGCCCGCGAATCTTTCTGCCTTTAAAATGCGGCCCTGGAGCAAGCGAAGGTTCAAGACCCCTGCTGTAGTGCAATGTTCGCGACAGCGGTCATAATACGCCGGGATCCCTTTAAAATTACGTAATATTCATAATTAACGAAGACAGCAATGCCAGGTCACGCCTAGACAATATATACAGGTTAGACACGTATGCAGAAATGTCTCTTCAAGGCGACATTCCTCTTAGCCTGCTAGCGCAAGGCCAATGTTTATTCTTTTCAAATAAGGGGGATAAACGCAAGTCAAAGAACACAATGTTTGTAGAAGCCGGTCACTTAAATGATTTATATACATACTTTAAACATTTTCTCGTCCCTTTATGCATACTAACCTGCCCTCTTTCATCCCGTATCACAGTTTAAAAAAACAATAAACTATCCATAATCACAAGGCAGTGACTGTGCTACACAAATGTCGCGCATGTTATTATGCCAAACAAAGGGACACTGTCCAATGTGACTAGCACATGCCGCGCATTATGCCACTTGAAATGAACACCCTGGTGATAGAAAAACAGGCTTCATTAATGTAGCGCCATGGACGCTGTGTCTGAGTTTCAACGTTTTTGTGATGGAATGTTAAAAAAATACAGTAAACCCCCACAGAGCGCTCTGATTGTTCACCGCAATTAATAGCGGTACATGGGGGGTGAGGATAAATCGAAATACTGCATAACAGGGCACTTCTGTTCACCGAGTTTCATGGGCGCTAAGTGAGGGTGGCGCTGTATCTGGATTTGACTCATTCCGTACTGTACCTTCGTGTACAGCGCAAAATTCGGTTTACCGGTTGCTGTAAATGCTCATGGTGAAGTGTCAGCAAGTGGCAGGATGCTTCTTCTCACTGTCACTGTCACTCACCAAAGACGTCCAAAGACAAGGAAATTGCTTCAAAACAAAATATGGCAGCAGTAGCATTGAAAGTGATGAAAGCAACACAATATGGAGCTCACTAATGGGATTTCTGGGTTTCATTACACTCTTGCCTTGAAACTCTGTGCCGGCTGCACCGATTTATGTAGTAAACGTGCAGAATCAAAACATAACACGACTGATGGGCCAAACGTAATTCTGAAGCAGCTATAACCGTACGTTTTGCAATGCAGGTCTGCACCGCGCACTAACATTTTTCGCGATAAGATTTGTTATAAAACCTTTAATTAATTACACTAAAAATTCTGTCCTTCCATCTACCATATACAGGATAAAAACCATATACCTGTTTTCTGTCATTATCAAAGAGTGACAGCAGCGACATTAGCACGAACATTTCAATTTAGACAGCTTTACAATTTAATTTACTTTACCATCAGAAACCAATTTTCCAGGAACCTGGTCTCTTTTAAATTCTCCATAAATTTCAAACTTGCATGACCCTAACACAGGGGAAACGATGCCCTAAACACATATTTTAACTTACATTCACTGAATGTTGTGTTCCCGAATGAGTAGGAAACGCAATCTGTTTGTGTAAGCAGAAAATTGAATTCCAAATAATGAATATGAATGGAATATATTGGTCAAAACTGTTACTAGTCTGGTGTAATTTAAGCACTAAATAAAACTCATCCAGTGCACAGGAATGTTGCTAAATCAACAGCGATCCACAGATTTAAAAAACCAAGACGATAACTTTGTTTTTGTGATGGGTCAAATACACGTGTGGTTTGTACAGTGGAAGTCATACAGCACTGTATGTAACAGTTTGTACAGTGGAAGTCATACAGCACTGTACGTAACAGTCTGTACAGTGGAAGTCATACAGCACTGTACGTAACAGTTTGTACAGTGGAAGTCTTACAGCACTGTACGTAACAGTTTGTACAGTGGAAGTCATACAGCACTGTATGTAACAGTTTGTACAGTAGAAGTCATACAGCACTGTACGTAACAGTTTGTACAGTAGAAGTCATACAGCACTGTATGTAACAGTTTGTACAGTGGAAGTCATACAGCACTGTATGTAACAGTTTGTACAGTAGAAGTCATACAGCACTGTATGTAACAGTTTGTACAGTAGAAGTCATACAGCACTGTATGTAACAGTTTGTACAGTGGAAGTCATACAGCACTGTATGTAACAGTTTGTACAGTGGAAGTCATACAGCACTGTATGTAACAGTTTGTACAGTGGAAGTCATACAGCACTGTACGTAACAGTTTGTACAGTGGAAGTCATACAGCACTGTATGTAACAGTTTGTACAATAGAAGTCATACAGCACTGTATGTAACAGTTTGTACAGTGGAAGTCATAGAGCACTGTACGTAACAGTTTCGCTCTTGTATAAAGAAGCGTAAACTAAAAACGCATTGTTTTGCAACAGCCCTTCCGCGAAAGTGTAACATGTTTCCGCCTGGTATGGCTAGCAGGAAATACACATTCATGATTACACAACTTATTGCACAACCTGTTATAATTTCCAACACTACAACTTCCGAGTACGTTAAATTCCTCAGGCACATTCTCACAGTATCGCATCGTGACTGTACCATCAAGCACGTACGTGCTTTGTACGAAATGTGTTAGGTGGCTCACGATCTGTCCAAAAACAAAATTGCACACGCCTAGCTCCAATTTTCATTAACAATCGCCTTAAAACGAAGAGTTACACGCGGACTTTGCACGAGTGTCACGTGTTTTACATTATACAGCAAGTGACATTTAAGGTTCTCGTGGCGGTAAGAATAAAGATTAGTCTTCTAGGAGTGCAAATGTGCGTTTTTAGAGGGGTAGAGACGTTTCGGTAAAACCTGCTACATCCACACTCTCTGCATTATTTTTCTGAAATCTACCAGACAGTGAGGCATCACATCCGAGAAGACAACAATCTTCATAACTAACTCCATGGAGCAGAAGCCTTCTTGAGAAGCTAACAGTTTCTCAGCTAGTCAAGAAATTCCCCGCATTTTATGAAACCCGGAGGTTCATTACCGCATTCACAACAACCCGCCACCTGTTCCTATCCTGAGCCAGCTCAATCCAGTCCATGCCCTCATCCCACTTCTTGAAGATCCATTTTAATATTACCTCCCATCTACGCCTGGGTCTCCCAAAGGGTCGCCTTACCTCAGGTCTCCCCACCAAAATCCTGTATGCACCGCTCTTTTCCCCATACGTGCTACATGCCCCGCCCATCTCATTTTCCTCGATTTGATTAGCCGAATACCCGAATCTTCGTAGGTCAACAAAAACCGCATATTAGTTTTGGAAACCAACAACCGCACACAAAGCTCGCCGCTGCTGCTTCTTCTTCTTCTTCTTCTTCTTCTTCTTCTTCTTCTTCTTCTTCTTCTTCTTGTCAGATGGCACTACAGTCCAGTGCTCCCTTAATGGAATTCTCCTAAGCGGCTCTGTTTTTGGACTCCATTTCCAGTTTTTAATTTTGCATCTATTCATATCTGTTTGGACACAGGTGAACCCTCTGTTTTTTGGTTGTCCTCTTAGTCGACTTCCCTGAGGATTATTATTAGATACCTGATTTAATTTTCTTTTACCATCCACTCTATCAACATGCTGGTGTCGCTACAACGGCCACACGTTTACACGATATCCATTGCGACATTACACGGCAGGAAATTGAAAATTACACATAAATAATGGCCTCGAGGGCATGATATCAGCAGCACGCTTCACGGAAATGTGTCAGTTATCTCACACATACTGACACGATACGAGTATAATTCTGCCATCCCTTATAAAGTAGGGGAACTAGACTAGAAGTGACGGTTACGTTTCAGAGAGAATATTTTCCAGCCGCATGACCTCTGTACCTGTGACTTTAATATCTTTCTTATTTATGATTTCATTGTCAATCCTTTGATGGTATTAAAGTTTAGGCACTTTTCGTAACTAACGCAGTAGTGACGTTTTCAGTCTGTCGACAGAAACAGTACGTTCACAGTTACGCCTTTTGCTTTACAGTTTAATGGGCAGAACCAAAATTCCTGCCATCCAATTTGTGAAGCATTTGGAAATTATAATTAGTTCAACGATCATTACTGCCGCAACAAAGCAACGCGGTTCAGATGCAGCCACAAGTAAGCTGATACTGGCACAGTGTTTCAGCCTGACTGTGGGTTTCAATCAAAAATGAAAATGTTAAAAGCGTTTTGTCATTTCGTCACCATTGCTCAAACAACCTTATCTGGTACGCCAGGCGGCCGTCAAGATAATTATTGCAACCAGATAAACGCTCCGTCGATTCAGTGGTTTCATATGCGACGGGGATTTGTCGTCTACACCTGTGTGTGCAGGAAAACACTAATGCACAGTAGCGCAGGCGATACGATAAGCTTTGCTGCTCCACCATTCATCTTAATGTCTGAAGTTCAGACGAGGATCCCGGAACACCTTTAAACTGGTTTGCAATACGCTAATTCATTTACAAGTGGAAAATAAGACACCTGCAGACGCCAGTTCACGCACATTATAATCACAAAGTTTCAGCGTCGGAGTGCTCTAGTTTTGCATATTCATATCCTTCACTGCAGTGCTTTATTTCTTGCTTTGCGTCCCTGTTAATCATTGCCTTTCCCGCTCCTGTTCCTGTCTTCCTCGTTTCTCTTGTCTTCGTTAATTTCTTTTATTATTCCTCTCCTCTTTTCCCTTTCTTTAGCCACTACTTCCAGTTCTGTTGGATTTGTTGCATCAACGTCAGACGCCATGCAGTTTGAGTTCTTTGGCACTGTCCTCCTCTACTTGTCATGACTACGTGTAGGATAATTACCAGCACGGTTTTGTACGTATGTATATTAATATGAGATTGATTCCAAATAAATTAGACTATTTGAAGTATCATTGATTATTCTTAGTGATTTATACAAACAATACGATCTTCGTTAAATGCAATTAACAGTATAGCGGGTATAGCTACCTAATAGGGAGAGAGAGAAGTATTAAGTATTTAACACTCATATAACACTTATAACGGTTTTGTACACTCAGCAACACTAATGCAGGTCCATACGCCCACTCACAAGATTGGAGCCCCTGCTGCCCTTATCAGCGGAATGGCGCACCTGTTTCAATGACGAGCATATTAGTCACCTGATGAATGACAGCAGGTGACACCGGGCTGTTTGTTCATGGTGAAAACAATAGGGACCGCAGTTAGGAGTCGCAGCGACCAGCAGTCGGGACATATTTGTGTAAGACGTTACAAAGCGTAGTATTTCCATCTGTCTGCAAGTTTCGTTTACAGAATAGGTAGGTTATCAGCCATGCGCACCGGCCGCGTTTATTCCCCAGGAATTGTTCCTGGTACGCATTTCTGTTAGAGGCTGAGTCGACCCCAGGGCCATAGTGCGACCGACAGGATTATGCCAATGAAAAAGTCCACTGACACCATCGGGAATCGAACCCGCGACCTTCCGGTTTGTCGCGCAGTGCCTCAACCAACTGAAAATAACGAAAAGAAAGAAAAAATATAGCTAATTCCTTGGTGAGAAAATACTACCATTATTATTTTGTAGAAGAAAATAATCAACCTGACAAAAACAGTAACACTTCAGGCTTTGTTAATCCTCGCTCCTTCCAATACATATCTGTCAATTTTGTCCAACAGACGTGCGAAAAACACTTCAATAAACCGATTCTCTTACAAAATTACTCGCCTTTTTGATAGGAGAAATCTTTCCCTTATAAGAGCTGTTACAGTGAAGGCAAACCAGCCGACAGCGTAACTCTGTCATTCGGCAACTACATCTGTCGCAGCTGAGGCGGTTCCTTGTTACTGAAGGAGCGACGCCGTGTATGGCGTGTCCTTTCGAAAGAAACATTACATGGTACTGAGACACAATTAAAATCATACGCGTGGGGATCTTTAAGACGGCTATCACAGGAAAATGGCGTGTCAAAATCATCCATACATGCAATCACAAAATTGCATCGGCTCAGACAATACAAATTTACAGTCGAACAAAAACTCCAGGAAGCAGAATGGCTTGCGAGGGCACGTTTTTTAGCCGGTTCCGCGAATCTGTGCGTAGTGGCGAGTTCTCTACATCACACACACACACACACACACACACACACACACACACACACACACACACACACACACACACACACAGACACACACAGACACACACACACACACACAGACACACACACACAGACACGCACAGACACACACAGACACACACACACACATACACACACACACAGACACACACAGACACACACAGACACACACACACACACACACACACACACCCGGTAGAACTCCTCTGATCGAAAGATCAGCCCGTCGCAGAGGCCGCTACCTGCACAACACACAACACGAGAGACGAACAGACACGCCCTCAGAGAAATTCGAAGCCCGTCCCAGCAATCCGGCGGCTGCACACTTACGCCTTCGACCGCACGGCCACCGGGATGGGCCCATGCGGTTAAGCTGTATAATGTGTTAATGTGGATTGTATGAGTGGGTTCGTAGATTTCAACAGCCCGTTCCACTTCGCGCTGGACACACTCTACTTCGTTAACGCAGCTTCTCATGTCACATAATGTTACATCACGTGTCTCAGGCATTTGGCCCGCCACTTCACTGTATGCGGCCCGCGCACTGATCTCACTTTATACATACATACATACACACACACACACACACACACACACACACACACACACATTCCACGGATCCATAATTTTGTCACAAGACAATAGGCCGTGGAATCAGTCATATACATACAAAATGTACAGAACTTTACATTGCAAAACACTCTAAACATTTTATGTACAGCCTCAGAGGTCATTATTATGGGTTAGCAGTACACATAAGAAATCCATCTACAGAGTAAAAGCAGTGTGCAATTAAGTATCTTCTTGCTACTTTAAATTGTGCCATTCAGTCTTAAGATTTGTGAGACTGCGTGGTAAATTGTTGAAAATTCTGATGCCAGAACGGAACGCACTTTTCTGAAAGCACGATAAGTTGGCAACTGGTCCTTGAATATGGTGCTTATTCCTTGCATTACCACTGCGTGTGTACTGATGGCTTTGAAATTTTTCTGGATTATTAACAAAGAAGTGCATTAATGCAAATGTATATCTAATTACATAATGCGGTCAGGAACACAACTGAATAATCCAGTGCTTATTTACTTGCTTGCATATACGGTTATACATTTTTTAACAGGCACCAAATCCAGTTTAGTAGCCTGATTCGGCTCTCGTGAATTACATCATACATAGTGTGACGTTCACACGAGATTGATGATCCCACCCCAGGTCATGTGGACAGCAGTGTGACAGGGACAGGCTTTCCAATTAACCTGCTGTGTTAATTACTAAGTAGGATTTCACTGTAAAATTAGACACGAAGTTTTTGCTACGTGATAAGAATTGGCCGTTTTGTTTTTATGAGCTAAAACGAAAAGTAAAGGCTAACAGGCCACAGGAAAAATGTGACTAGGAATTCCCCACGACTATAAGCACGAACAGCACAACGCGAAATGACGGCAGTCATGAACAAAAGACCCCGCAGTGAACACAACTGCGAACACTAAAATTCAACGTGCCTACAGACAGGGACAAGCAACAAACTATGACAACATCTGTAAACAAAGAAGGTCAAAATGTCCTCAGTCAGTAACAAAGTGATTTGCCCTACTGAACTCGAGAACACCTAACATATGCTAAAACTGTGCAACAAGTAGCGTCGAGAATTGCGCTCTTTACCACGTGCTATTAAGTTTACCAAATGAAGGAGAGCGAGCTGAAAGCGGCATGTGGTAATTAGTTAATGCTGTCAGACAAACAGTCGGTTCGTATTGTATCAGGCAAGACCCCTGTATAAACTGTGTCAAAATGCAGAGATTCTTAATGTTACATCAGGTGGAAAATATAGCTACCATTGGTCTTTAAATGGCTACAAACGAAGCTCCGAGCACAACCCCAAGCTGCCTTCTCACAGCACAAATTTCACGTTATATATATATATATATATATATATATATATATATATATATATATATCAGTATACATACAGACTGCGTACGTTAGGCTGGTCGGATAAAATCTCACAATTTCTCATCTTCGCTCCGTGTCTGTGTATTAACAAACAATATTCCGGACACAAATAATGTGCAGGTATGTTGACGGCTTATCTTCCCGCCACACTTCACAAGCCTAGCTCCGATGCTTCATTAGTTACCGCCGTCACGCCAAGCTAGGGAACAATTTCACAAGACCTTCAGTTCACACCGAACAGAAACATTACGTTAGCACGCGCTGCATACCTTCCCACGTTAATGCACCATACAGCGTTTCGGGACCTACAGTTAAGCGGCTCTACTGTCGAACGAGACTCGCCCACTCGCACATCCTCCATATTACTACTACCTTTTATAGGGAATTAAAAACTGCAGAGTTGAGTTATCCTTCGATGTTAGACACATAATATCCGCACTAAACGTCGTGAAAATTGGTCAAATGGCTCAAAAGTTGAAGTTATTTGACAAACAGGCAGGCAACAGGGTGATCCCAAAAGCCTACTCTCTTCCTTTTAGGAAACACCTTAGGTTCAAAATTGCATTCTCGTTCTGTATTGATAATCGAATTACTGATTTCGACGGTGCAAGTTCAGAAGGGCCGATCCCAGTGGCCGCGCGGTCTAAGGCGTAGGTCTGCCGCCGAGCGCTTGCTGCGATTGTGGGTTCGAATCCCACCGAGGGCATGGATGTTTGCCTCTTGTACAGTGTTTGTGTTGTCAGGTAGAGGTCTCTGCGACGGGCCGATCCCTCGTCCAGAGGAGTCCTACCGACTGTGGTGTGTGTCTGAGTGTGATCACGTGCAAACAAACAACCTCGACATCTGCTGTGAGTACGTAGAGGAGATAAGGACTACGAAACGAAACGACGTTCAGAAGGACAATTTACTAATTACTGGAAAACACAAAATCTGACCCGTTCAGGTACACGTTTTCACCGGCCGCTGCCAGAATCCAAGAGTGCGGGTGTGAGGGCAGTTAGGACGGCTTAATGACCAGTGGCGGTCAGTGCCGTGATCACAACTTCATTGCATTGAACCGACGCGACGTACCATAAATCTTGCGACCTGGTCATGCAGCAACGTGACAGCGCAATGGACAGCACAGTCGGCCGCCAGCGAGACAAGGATGGAAAGTTAAGTAACAATCATTTCCCTCTTTTGCCACTGTTTCACTTACTATATTCTTACTTACAAGTAGGTGCACACATTTTACAAATACGCAGTCCTTCCCTCTTCTACCTACTTGTTCACAGCAGGTCTCGAGGTTGTTTATTTTCATTTGACCACACTCAGACACACACCACCGTCGGTAGGACTCCCCTGGACGAGGGATCGGCCCGTCGCAGAGACCTCTACCTGGCAACACAAACACACACAAGAGACAAACATCCATGTCCCCGGTGGGATTCGAACCCACGATCCCAGCAGGCGCTCGGCCGCAGACCTACGCCTTAGAGCGCGCGGCCACTGGGATCGGCTACTTTCCAAATACCTTCGTTGTAAATCCGCAATCCTCAATGCGCTTGACAGCGATTTACTACAAATCGAATAAAACTGCATTGAACCTTAAATTGTTTGTCGCTATAAGGTAAATGGAAAGGTACAGTTGCCCCTGTCCCTGCCATAAAAGCATGTGGGACAGCAAAGTTCTAGCTCCATTCATTCTTAACCTCAACACTAGGTGGGTTGTGAGTACTCAGCGTCAAGGTTCCGTCACATTTACCCTTGGGGAAAGCGCCTCTGGCACCACTGAACAGGAAGCTGAGTGGCCCCTCGTATGTCAGTAAATGTTCATCACCTTGCAAAATGTTTCAAGAAGAGTTGTGTTTGCATACAAGCCACATGTTACGTCCAGTTTCGGTGAGCTCACCTTATAGTCATTCTTCGAGTGTATAATACGTTCAATGAATCAGCAGATTAGGTTATCTCAGAGGTAACTCACTGAAGGGTATTTGCGAAGTTTTTGGTACGAAAGTCAGTGAAACAACCGCCACTCTCACTGGTGTGGCGAATCTTAGGACGGAGTCTTAAAATAGGTCACGTCACAGTCTGTCCAATTAATTCCTGCTCTGCGTAAATCACTATTCTTTCATATATTTAAAAAATTGAGAAACTCTTCAGCAAATGCCCCCAAAATAAAATACGCAATGAACACAGCTCTTTGGATATGCTTCAGTAACGAGGGTGTGCTATTACTTGGTCTGTCACGCTAAGTAAGTATACGCCTGTTATGTAACATACATTGACAGTGGTTGAGAAACAGCGGTGAGAAAACAAATGGCTCTGCAGAACAGAAGGCAACAGAAGGGCGAAGAAAATTACACCAAAAGCGCCTCGTAAATTTTTCGCTTCATCCAACACGGTTGCTGAGTTAGTGGATCACCTTGGAGGAGACGGACGTGATATTAGCATGCATGGCGAAATTAACAGTAAATAGATTTATAAAATTTCAGTTGTAAAACGTCAAGGGAAAGTTTCTTTAAGACAGGCGTAAATAATGAAATACTATTAATACCGGCCTTGAATTTTAAACAGCTTTTCCAGTCAAACACAAAGTTGTGTTTGACTGGAAAAACTGATTAATATTATGCAGCACAACGGGATCGGCCATTTGAAAATGGGCCTTGCATTGTGTGGAGCAGCGAATTATATTCCACTGGCTTACGGGACGACGGAAGAAGAAATTTTGTGAAATCAGCAGCTGATGAGCCCTCACCTCCCACACACTGCCTCTCATTCCAATAATTATCATTGTTTTAAATAAAATGGTGCAACATGGAGTTAACCAGTAAAGTCTTGTTGTCTGTAGATCCCTCGTTTAAACACAACAATGCGATAAATTGCATCCCTGGTGGAATTTCATTTCACAAACAGAAAAAAAACCCTTCCCCTTTCATGCGTTACAAGAAAGTACACGAAAGCCCTTTATGGCTGTCCGCAGAATCACAAGGCTAAGGAAGATAAACGGCACGTTACTTGGCACAGATTATCAGTCTAACCTCCCTGATTGTAAAAAGTGTCCGTTATGTTCCACTATGTCCCTTACATTCTGACCATATTAACTATCTACCCTCCCGCAGTGATTCCTAGGGTCGTTAGCAGAAACTGTCATTACCTGAAACACTGGAACACTGGATCCACACACAAGACAGCAGTAACAAAATTAACATGGCCGTGGCCGCGTTCCAAAATGCTTACATTTTCTTACACAACGAAAATGGTAAGCACCGTAAAGGTAACGACATATTGAGATAACGAAGTCTTAAAAACGGTTAAATGTTTTGGATTATAGCGTACGCATTTACTAGACTTACTGCATACACGTACAGCTGGGTGTAAGAACGTTGGGAAGGTGGGGTGGGGGGGGGGGGGGGTGGAAGGGCACTTCAGGATCAGTCAGTTTTGTGTCTTTTTTAACACTTTTACCAACAGCAATCCAATTTCAGACTACCCGATAAAAATAACGTATTCACAAATTTCTTTTCATGGCGCAGCAGCCCCCAGTGGGCCAGGGTCTCCCCATTATCGAGGCTTCACGATCACAGTCGGACACACGATACAGTCTGCAGGAATCCTCTGGACGAGTGATCAGTCCGTCGCAGAGACCTCTACCTGACAACATACAACACTCACAAGAGACACATATCCACGCCCCCGGGAGGGATTCGAACCCGCAGTCCCAGCAAGCGAACGGCTGCAGAGCAACGCCTTAGACCGCGCGGCCACCAGGATCGGCACTTACTCGCAATACTGCGTATGTAATTAAATCTGCGTGCAACTCAGTCATCCCAAGCACGAGAGTACTCAACATGCTTCGTAGTGGCACTTACATTACAACACTTACCCTTCAGCTAACTTGACACTTTCTTTCCAGCTACACCCTGTTGATTGTCTTTAATAGTAAATCAGAAGAGACAGAACAAAAAAACCTAAAATAAGGTAAAATAATAAAGGAAGAGGAATGTGATTTCGCTTCTTCGACATAGTTAAATTAATTAACCCTTTAAAGACGAAGCGTATCTCTTTTATATAAGGACTCAGTGCGTACCGCGCTGTAAACACTCTCCACTTCGGTTATAAAAACCAGTCTCTTAATGTTTTATACGGAAAAAGTTGCTGTTTGTTCTGAGATCCGTACAAAACACATAAACGCAATGTGGGCACCACGTAGAATTTTTTAATGTTAAACCTGGCGGTACGTAAAGTTACCGCTAGGCTTTAAAAGGTTAATATCGCTGTACCAACAAGTTCCATGGCGAAAACGAGCTTAAAACTACACAGCTGACAGTACAGAAGTAACAAATCACACAATTTGGAGCTTGAATACGCACGCGGCTGCATGCACTCAGCCTGCAGAAATCCAAGTCAGTTTCGCTAGATTACAGCCCCTTACTCGCACTCGCCTTCAAGTTCCCCTTCCTTCACCCTTTGATCAATCACCATTCAGCTTTAACTGCTATGCACTGACCCAAGAAGAAATATGAAGTTCCGTATTTCTTGTTTTTCGTTTCGTTCTTTTGAGAAGCCAGGATTAATCCGGCCGTCGAGTGAGTGAGTGAGTGAGTGAGTGAGTGAGTGAGTGAGTGAGTGAGCGAGTGAGTGAGCGAGCGAGTGAGTGAGCGAGTGAGTGAGTGAGAGTGAGCGAGTGACTGAGTGAGTGAGTGAGCGAGCGAGTGAGCGAGCGAGTGAGTGAGCGAGTGAGTGAGCGAGCGAGTAAGTGAGCGAGTGAGTAGCGAGCGAGTAAGCAAGCGAGTGAGTGAGCGAGCGAGTGAGTGAGCGAGCGAGTGAGTGAGCGAGCGAGTGAGTGAGCGAGTGAGTGAGCGAGTGAGTGACTGAGTGAGTGAGCGAGCGAGTGAGTGAGCGAGCGAGTGAGTGAGCGAGTGAGTGAGCGAGCGAGTGAGTGAGCGAGTGAGTGAGCGAGCGAGTGAGCGAGCGAGTGAGTGAGCGAGTGAGTGAGCGAGCGAGTGACCGAGTGAGTGACTGAGTGACTGAGCGAGCGAGTGAACGAGTGAGTGAATGAGTGAGTGAGCGAGTGAGTGAGGGAGGGAGCGAGTGAGTGAGCGAGTGAACGAGTGAGTGAGCGAGTGAGTAAGCGAGCGAGTGAGCGAACGAGTGAGTGAGTGAGCGAGCAAGCGAGTGAGCGAGCGAGTGAGTGAATGAGCGAGCGAGTGAGTGATTGAGCGAGCGAGTGAGTGAGTGAGTGAGCGAGTGAGCGAGTGAGCAAGCGAGTGAGCAAGCGAGTGAGTGAGTGAGCGAGTGAGCAAGCGAGTGAGTGAGTGAGCGAGTGAGTGAGTGAACGAGTGAGAGAGAGAGCGAGAGAGACAGAGAAACGCAGTGGAATTACCTGGAATCTCAGGAGTTCATTAAGTTTCAAAAAACCCTAAACGATACTTGGTTCTTGTTAGTACGATATCATTTTCTTGCTTTTCAAAAACAAGGTGACCCCTTTATATGACCAACATTAAATGCGTCCTCAAATAGTTTTAAAAATATTTATCCGTCTAAAATATAGAACTAAATACTACAGCTTTCTCACACAGGGACTTCACACTTCCGTTCACTGGCAATGTACGTTACTCATTCGACTCGCATTCTCCTAACGGACCAGGTTTCTGAACTCTGAAGAATGTCTCCAACGACATGACACAGTGCTGTCTGGCAGAACAGCACCGATGTTTCGCAGGCACTTACTGTCCCCACATTAGGACTCTCCCCGCCCTACTGCTGCTAACGCAATAAACACTGCACGCACGCACACACGCACTGTATGGCGATATGAATTGTGAATCTTGTATTAACTCTTTAAAGACGAAGCGTATCTGTTTTATATAAGGACTCAGTGCGTACCGCGCTGTAAACACTCTCCACCTCGTTTATAAAAACAATTCACTCAATTGTGTATAAGGCAAAAGTTGCTGTTTGTTCCGAGATCCGTACAAAACACATAAACACAATGTGGGCACCACGTAGAATTTTTAAATGTTAAACCTGGTGGTACGTAAAGTTACCGCTAGGCTTTAAAATGTTAATTTAAATATAAACCGTGCGCTGTAAAGCAACGTGTCAAGTACTAGTTGTGGATCTGCGTGGAGACGCTAGCCTTCTGCATGTGACTGATAACAAACCGACATTACCTCCCCGGCAATATAAATAGCTGTTAATACCTCCGGTTTCGCAATCCGTTGTTTAGCTTCAGGGATAAACACGTGGCCGTAAACACGAATACACGTCATGTGCTGCACGGAATGCTATATACCGCTGGTACCGTCGGTACTGGTGCCCCACGTATGGTACTGTCGGTACTGGTGCCCCACGTATGGTACTGTCGGTACTGGTGCCCCACGTATTGCGTACAGCAGCTGCTACGCCTACAATACATCGCAACTCTTCACGTGCAGTGCAGTACGTATCGCTACCGGTGCCTGACACACGACGTATCCATTATACTAATGCCGGTTGTATTAAGTATGTGTGTTTCATAAACAACGCACGTCCTTACCGTTCATGTCTCACACACTGCCACCCACTGCCACCGTCGGTGGTCCCTATGGACGCCTGATACGTCGTCTACAATTGCCCCCACTGCCTGATTATCCCGAATAACGACTACTTGCTTCTCACATGCCACACAATGTGCCACGTACAGCCCCTGATATGTCTCTCTGCTTTACATTTTCATACAAAACAACAACCAGCGCAAATGGGCAGCACTCTATAGTACCGCGGCTGCTCTTGTAAGCGGAACCGTTTCAGGATTTATGTGCCACTTGCTGCTCCCTGTTTATTACCTGGTTGCAGGGGGCGCGCTCCTTTATTGAGCACTTAACAACGACACGTGCTCTGCCAGGCCACGAGTCGTCCGTCAGTCGGTCGCTTTCAAATCATCTGCTCCTCCACTTCGCTTTCTGTGATGTACGAGACAGGCCTACAGAAACACGTCACATTAACTAACTAACTAACTAACTAACTAACTAACTCCATGGAGCAGAGGCCTTCTTGAGAAGCTAACAGTTTCTCAGCTAGTCAAGAAATTCCCCGTATTTTATGGAACCCGGAGGTTCATTACCGCATTCACAACAGCCCGCCACCTGTCCCTATCCTGAGAAACACATCACACTGCTTCATCAAATCAACATCCACATCACCGTCGGCAGTGTTTTTTTCTTGTGGAGAAGCGCCCCGCAGCAGACGCTACGGACGCACCGCAGCCTTGAGGCTTACTGTGCAACCCCGTGATGAAGATGAAGATGATTATTTTATATCCTTTTCCAAGTAACAGAGCGCCGGTGGAATGAAACTGACACGGGAAAACCCAAATACTCGGGGGAAAACCTGTCCCAGTGCCACTCTGTCTACCACAAATCCCACATGGACATCGACAGTGTTACAATCCAACACACGCCCATCGCCATCACGTAACGAGGTAAGTTTCCGACAGCTGCGACAGTGAATATTTTTTGTGCTGTAAGGCTACGGGCCGGCAATACGAAGTGTGCTTACTGAGCAACGGGACTGCGCCTTTATAAAACCAGTTGTAATTGGCCACCATATGACAGCGCCAAGAGATTATTTATATCAGGATTCTGGGAGAACAGTTGTAATCCTTCGGAACCCTGCTCCTTCCTCAGAAACATATTCCTTATTTGAAACAATTTCTAACCCAAGGAACCCTGTTAAATTTCAGAAGCCTGCTTCTTCTTCGAAACCCCGCTTCTTATTCAGCGGCTCGTTCGTTCTTCGGTTCCCAGTTTCTGCTTCAAAAGACACCAATGACAGAGTAAGTGTGACGTTGCCTGACTCAGTCACACAGCTAAAATAACACAGTGGAACCTCGGTTATACGACACTCAAGGGACCGGAAGATTTCGTCGTGCAACTGAATAGGTCACCTTTATTTAAACATGAGTAAAAAATCACAGACAGTCACAAAATTTGTAGCTAACCCAAGGACAATGCATAGAAATCTCACTAAGTCAATTAAAGAGAACACAAATTCTTGGATACGGTTACTGCACAATCACGTTTACAATACATCACGGCATAAAATACGGTACGACTAACAAATAACTGCCACGTTTACACAAACTTGTCACTTAGATAAAAACTGTCGAGGGTTTTCTGCTTCCTCCTAGTCACCAGTCTCCTCGTATAACAGCCGCTCTATCCGCGACAGACACCCTTCATCTGCTTCACTCATCTGTCGAGTGCACAGGTAGCCTTTTACAGTGCCCAAGGCAGAAATGGCATCACTGAAGGACGAAGCGGATTTCTCGTCTGTCTCTTCGTCACTGTTCTCAGAGTCACTGTGCTCAGAGTCACTGTGCTCAGAGTCACTGTGATCAGAGTCACTGTGCTCAGAGTCACTGTGCTCAGAGTCACTGTGCTCATAGTCACTGTGATCAGAGTCACTGTGATCAGAGTCACTGTGATCAGAGTCACTGTGCTCAGAGTCACTGTGATCAGAGACTCCGGTTACTTCGGCTATAATTTCTGAGTCAGTCCTCTTGCCGCAAATGGCGACGTCGCGGTCACATTCGACGAAATCAGCGAATCGTAACGAGCCCGAAAAACTTTCCCACCCCTCGGGCTCTTCAAGGGGAAAGAAATCCGTTTCGATCTCTTAAAGAAAAACAGCTCTGTGTCGAACCCAGTGTGTTGCCAGCACTTTCGGATGGTCTCTGCCAGGTAGGCTCTCGGCGCGGCGAAAGGATGACGTAGAAGTGAATAAATTTTACTCGAGCAGAATGAATATTTAGGTCGCACAACTGAATACGTCGTATAAGTGAATGACGTACAACTGAATATATTCTACTACAGTCTGTCATGGAGTTTCGCCGGGACCATCAGCAAACGTCGTCCAACAGGATGTGTCGTACAGCTGGATGTCGTATGACAGAGGTTCCACTGTACATACAGCAGGAAGCATGCCTGACCGTCGGTAAGGATAATCAGTCATGCACGTTACATCACCTTGCTATGCTTTAAGTTCCCCATATCAAGAAAAGCCAACAGATGGAACTGCGCACTTGAGAAATGAGCGTGTATTGAGTCGTCACTCAACCAAAACACACTGCTAATGGCATTGCACTGAAGCAAGGGAAGCACTCTGCGGTCATAAATTGTGAGAAATGTATATTATTACTGGGGTACTTCTCTTTAAGCGAACGTGAAAAAGAAACATGGTGGTACTGCGCAATGTATTCTTTGTGGTGAAACTTAAGAAACAGGCGACAGAGATTCTGTGTCTATAATGACATTCGGATAGCAACACGCAGTAATTAGGCATACCCAATTAACTCCAGAATGCAGGATCCTTCCTCATCTGGACAAGAAATTCGCGTCCGTAGAACAGTGAGTTCAACACAGCTCGCCATTTGGACTATACTAAGGCAAATTCGTATCCGGTCTACACTTCGGTCTGGAATCCTGCACCACCGTTTTGTGACCACGGAAATAACATTTATGAATTCCATAAACGGCCAGGAGTAACTGGAGGGGCTAATCGACTGCAATCTTCTTACCCTGTCCTTTGTAACTCGGTTTGTTGTGCAGATCCCTCCACCTCCTGCTAGTATGTACTTCATTTCGGTCCAACTGCTTTCCACAGCACCGACTTTCCTTCCACTCCCGTTCTCAATCTGCATGCAGTGCTCTTTCTGACTGCATTCACCTGTCTCTCTCAATCGCGACCTTCTTCCGGTGCAAGAATAAGAGAGATCAACAAGAGGGCAGGCTGGCAGTGTGTTTGCAGCTCAGCTATTTCAGCTTGCATTCTCAGCTGTTACGCTTACACACGTATCCCCTTCCGATCCGACTGGGAGTTCGGAAATAATTTCTCACGAATAGTCATTCAGCCGCACAAACACAGATTTTTGTCCTTTCAGATCTTTAACCCTTAAATTCACTGTCGCGCGTCGTGAAACCTACGCATTTGAATAACGTGCCATCAAAAACTGTCGCAGAGTGGTTAGTACGCCACCTTCTATGCAGGTGGTCCCGGGTTCGACTGTCGATAGACAGAAGATGTCACGACGGAGACGTTTATTGGTTTATCAGTTCATTCAGGCGCATTCCGGGAAAGAAGCTTAAATCACTCTACAATCCTTTCCTTCCCGATGCTTTCCAGTTCATCATTCAACCGTAGCCTTGTAACGGTGCATACCAAATTCAGTTTAAAATGCACCATTAATCAGTCATGTAGCGCGCGAGCGTGTAAGACCAGTGCACCTCGACAGATATGTGGCAGGTGGCTATCATCCCGTTCTGTGGGTTGTTTTCAAACAACGTCGACTGCCAAGTATATGAACATACGTACATTGCAGGAACTTCACAGCACTCGCACGGTGCACCTTGTCACAGACTACTGAACACCGACCAATGCACAAAAATGGAACAGTTTTGCCTTAAAACTTCACGAACCCCTATATATGTTTCGACATAAACGTCATCGTCAGGGGGTTATCACTTGTGCACAAATACACTTAAACGCCCACAGGTTAAAAAACACACACTAAAAACATTAACATCTGAGATTTCAGCGCTGTTCTCATCATAAAATGTTAACAGACTGTTAAAATGCTAAAATATGAAGACGTCACTGCACTTGTGTGGTGTTCGTCGGAAGGTTCACACGTGCATATTCCTGCTTGTAGTGTCATCTAGGCGTTCATCACCTACTTAATTTACTGGCGTCTGTGGAGGTAGATCCCCCGGTCATGTACACAAACGTCTCCAACTAGAATTGCTGGTGTCATGCCGCGCATGCCACCTACTTAGAATTTAGTAAATTATTTCCCTATATTCTCGTACCTTCGAACAAACTCTGTATCATTTACTTACAACAAGCTGCTGCGAATAACTTAACCAACTCCACATTAAAGGGACGCTTCTTTACAGCCCTGAAAAGGACTAATTTTTTCGGTACAGACGGAAAAGGAGATATGCCCCGGAAGGTTGAAGGCCTGCCACAAAAGTTTGAGCTGCGAGGGAGACTGATTCCTGTCCTGCCTGTAGGATCCGTTCCGACTCAATAATGTTGGCTGCTCCAAGCCAACTTCAATAAATTCTCTAGCAGTGAAAGCTAAGCACACTTTACGTAAAACGCAGCTTGAAACAAAACAGAACAGGGTCAGCAGTGCAGTAAACCTTACAACCAGATAAATAATATCCCTCTCCACAAACATAATTTCCTTTTTGCTTACAGAAAAAGCAACATTAAACTACTAAAACACGCACATAATTTGATTCTGTTACCCAGTGTGTGGGCAGTAACTACAACTAAGCGCTTTTGTCCACTTTGCCCCGCAAAAGGTTTTGCAAACTCCGACAGTGGAATTAATAATCTATTGAGTCACTTTACCGTAGCACAGTCTAGGAAAGTGGCTGGCTTACACACGCCGTACCTCGTAGTCGGAAAGTACTAGGTTCCGTTACTGGCCTGCAGAAGGGCTACTTCAAAGACATTTTCGTGTTTTGTCTAGATCCCTCAGCACTAATGATCCATTGGACGCTGTCGGTTTATGCTGCTTAAATAAGGCACAGACATCGCCATTGTAATGATACCGCCTTCAGTCAGTTCTCATAAATACAAATCTACTTGGCAAAAAGGATTTCACGTTAAATTTTTCATACACCTAGGCGTCGCTTCTTGCCATATTTGGCTATGTTTACAGTAAATGCAATTCGAACGCAAAAATACAAATGTTTAGCAAAACAGAGAGTCTATCATCACGAAATTTTAAAATCTAACAGCTCTGATGATTAGCAATATGTATTTTGTTACTTAGTGTCGCCTTTTTGAGAGTAGCATATAACAAAAGCGCCCAACCAACAATTATACATTAAGAACAATTGTTATAAAAATGTGCGTAACTTGCACAAGTGGCAGGATAAACAGAAAAAATATTTCTAAGTGAACAGTCAAAGTTTGGCTACACTCGCACATTTCGGAAAAATTTGTGTTCTTCTCCGATGTGTCCAGTGACAAAACCTGTACTGTTCGGCCGATAAGTACAGGGGCTGCTCCCCTTGCGTCCCATGACTAAGGCAAGAACTGCCTGTCACGGTAGCATATTCAATAATAAGGTGTGGTCCTTTTTGTGCAAATCGTCATGTTTGTCCAAGTGCCCACGTGCCGCAGCCCGTGCAGCTTTACAGTGTGCTGGGTACTAACACCCCTGTTGCTCACGCGACGCTTTGAAGTAGGCACACGATTAAGCGACAGATGTTTGCATTTGCTCTACCTGGCGTTTGGAACCGGGCTGCTGCCTACTTTGCTATGTAGAACAGGCAAAACAGACTCCGAGTTCTAGCGTCACTTCCCCTAATCCTTCCAACAGTGTTACTTCCTACCTGCAACTGGAAGGGCTTAGTAACAGCCAAACTGAGTACCGGCCAAACTGATACAGGCTCTCTTTGACACAACTTTCCGAAAGAAATATGGTAATTTCCTTTCTCCGTCACTTTCTTGTGCACGTTACACAATACTCTGACATAACTAGCTAGCTAGCTAACTAACTAACTAACTAATTAACTAACTAACTAACTAACTAACCCACTAACTAACTAACCAACCCACTAACTAACTAACTAACTAACTAACTAACTAACTACATGGAGCACAGGCCTTCTTGAGAAGCTAATAATTTCTCAGGTAGTCAAGAAATTCCCCGTATTTTATGGAAACACAACGTTCATTACCTCATTCACAAGAGCCCACCACCTGTCCCTATCCTGAGCCAGCTCAATCCAGTCCATGCCCACCCATCCCACTTCTTGAAGATCCATTTTAATATTATCCTCCCATCTACGCCTGGGTCTCCCAAGTGGTCGCCTTCCCTCAGGTCTCCCTACCAAAATCCTGTATGCGCCTCTCTTTTCCTCCATACGTGCTACATACGCCGT
Organism: Coptotermes formosanus; assembly: GCA_013340265.1. NCBI lineage: Eukaryota > Metazoa > Arthropoda > Insecta > Blattodea > Rhinotermitidae > Coptotermes > Coptotermes formosanus. The sequence continues at coordinate 277,654 of BLKM01000654.1, forward strand.
CCATCTCAGTCTTCTCGATTTGATTACCCGAATAATATTTGGTGATGAGTACAGGTCATTAAGTTCCTCGTTATGTAGTCTTCTCCACTCCCCTGTCGCCCCGTCCCTCTTAGACCCAAATATCCCCCTCAGCAGCCTATTCTCGAACACCCCAGAACACCGACACTGACATATGAAACAAAAGCAAGACCCTGACCGCATTTTCTCCACTGAATAAAGTCCAGACCGGCTCTGGTCCCCATCCAGTCTCCTATACAGTGGGCAGCAAGGTCCTTTCCCAGGAAAAGGCGGCCGAAGAGCGAGGCTGACCACTAAACTGCATTTAGGACCGAGCTTAAGGAGTGGCGCCGCACTTCTACTTCCTTATACGCATTCATGGCGTGAAGAGGGAAAACTTTACTTCTTAAAGGACCCCAGTGCCGCGTATAACAACTATATTAAGAATTTACCAACAGTAGTCCGTAACGTTCCGACAAAAGTAACCACAAATGATGTGTGACAAGATTCCCCCTCCCTCCCTCCGAGCTTACGATGAAGCAAGCTGCTGTACGAACCACATACGCGTACACTCACTGTCGCATGCGGACAGCTGACGTTCTACAGTCGTCTGTGGATTGAGCGTCATGACGCTATGCAGCAAGTCATTTGACGCTGAAGGTTAGATGTTAAAATGCCAAAATGATATGAGTGGTTGGTTTGTTTGTTTGTTTGTTTGTTTGTTTGTTGGTTGGTTGGTTGGTTGGTTGGTTGGTTGGTTGGTTGGTTGGTTGGTTGGTTGGTTGGTTGGTTGGTTGGTTGGTTGGTTGGTCGGTCGGTCGGTTGGTTGGGATGAGTTTTATTCAAGTTAACCACAGTGGCCGTTCAATTTCTCGGGCCGCTGGCCAGAGTTGTTTATGCCATTTGGGTCGAATGATTAGTGAGGTTGGTGTTTCACGTCGAACGGCTAACGGTCGGTAACGTTTCTGCAACTTACACGATTGATCGGACTGTTAAGTTATATATTACTGTCTACTTGAATTCACAAAATTTAGTTAGTTTATTCGAAGTCTAATTTGATGGTTAGCCGATTCCTAACCTACACTAATTCAGGGGCCCTATATACTCAAGAGTAATTATGGTGCAGTTGGGAAGAACTAAGAAGAAACGACAGTACCTTACTTCAGCTGTTACTTCAGCACTTGTCTGGAACGAATCGATATTTCACCGACCCTCCGAACATGCTTCAGGTGCAGTATGGTTGGGTCACACTTCTCAGGAAGAAAGTGTCGGCCACCAATCGTATCACACTGCAGCTGGCTAAAGTGAGTTGATCTACTGAGGCAATCGTACGAACTGCTTTACACTGCAGTATTGCTGAACTAATTCCGCATATGATGAGGGAAACAAAATGTCAACGCCCCTTGCTTCAGGCCACTTATGTATGGGATCTTCACAAAATACACGTAGATGAAAACAAACGGAGCGGAAGTAAGATAAATTTTAAATCACGCAAACGACACTGTCTAAAATACTAATGGACACAGGAGAACAGAGAAGGGGATAAAATAAAAGTTTACATAAATAAATTTATTGGCTGGATAAACACTTCCCACAATTCTTCACATGTGCCAAGAATACTTCAAGATAGAAAGATGCGAAGGATTGGGTAGTCGTGACAAACTGCGAGCGACGAGATTGAATGAAGACATAATCAGAAATCGACGGCAACGACGAGTCTGTCAGACAGTCGGCTTAAAATCGATAGTCAGTCACGGATCAAGTGGAAAGAGAAGTACAGGGCTACACAAAAAGTGGACAGACAGATCAGCTAAGAAGGAACAGGACAAGACCTTGTTCAATCCGCTTGTAAGAGAAAAAAACGCAAGGAAGAGGAGTATAAATGACGGCAGAAAAGAAAAAGGTGCCGGAAGGAACACATGAAGCATTTGGAAGAAGAGGAGAAGGATTTTATGTTTGGCGCTTACACTGAAATTTTTCAGGCGAGTTGAATTTTGTTTCGTGCTGACCCAATCTAATCCCTATTTTCCACAAAGTGCAGATCAGATTTCACTTCGTGACAGAACATACGTCAGCGAATATTAAAAAACGTACGCTTCACTTAGACCTGCAAATTTTGTTTCAGTTATAATTTCAACATGACATACATTTAACTATCTACAAGGAACGCTGGCAGGAGGTGCACACTCACTGTAGGTGTAGGGTTATTGTGGCACCTGAGCACATTCAGTGAGACACGCGCATTCGGTAGGGCTCCCCGACACGAGGGATCAGCCCTTCGCAGAGACCTCTACCTGACAAAACACAACAATCACAAGAGACAGACATCCATAGCTTTCGCCGGGTTTCGAACACGCAATCCCAGCTGGAGAGCGATCGCAGACCCATGCTTTAGACGGCGCGGTCACCGGGATCGGCACAAGCTTCCCTGTGAGACTGAAAATAATCATTTATATTTTTTCTATAATAACGCTTCGTCTTACACAGCATCGATAAAATGTGTGTAACGACGATAAACAATACTTTTCGATGTTTTGAGTTGAGTTAGAATATTTAACAAAGACAAGGCAAATAATTGATGAATGTGCGGTAATATACCCACACTTTGCAACTGACTGTGAGGAATCAAGTCTGACACGAGAAGCTGACCGCCACTAAGCTTCAAGAGACCCGCAGTTCCACTGCCATGCACAGAACAGGCGCTCTGAACCAAACAATCCAAGTAACAGGCTCTCCGTGGCGTTCAGTACCACGTTAGTGTTCAGGCTGACGGGGTCACAGTTCCTGCGCAAACAAGAAAATGGAGGGTCACCCTATTTCGGGCCACCGGCACTGCTTCTTTAACTTGTTAATAGCCTAAACGTCGTTTCTGCAAGTCACTTCCTCCATCCGCACAGCCGGACTTGACGTTTCGTAGTAACAAGGATCGCAGTTAACACGTGGACTTATGCCTACTACTGAAATAAACAACACCCTCTGTCACGTCACGGATATAGGACTATCTGACGTTATTACTACTTACCTTAACAGGGATCCTGGCGCCGTGTTTCGTCTGCTATCATCTGTAACATCAAAGGCTTCACTAAGAGTATGTCTACTGTCACGTAAAATATTGGAATTTGCGATGTTAATTTTATTAACTGTCAGTTTACGTATTAAATTGCTGTCCGTAAGCATAGGACTGTCGGTACTGACTGCCCGATTAGCTATACTGTTCCTTACCCTAGGATTCTTGCAGGCAATGCTAGATGCAATTACAAAAAATTCTGTTCTAAAGTATATACAAGTTGAACATAAAAACAGGCTATAATTTTACCTGTTGTTTTGTATGGGTGTGAAACTTGGTCTCTCACACTGAGGGAGGAACAAAGATTGAGGGTGTTCGAGGAGAATAGGGTGCTGAGGAGGATATTTGGGCCTAAGAGGGACGAGGCGACAGGGGAGTGGAGAAGACTACATAACGAGGAACTTCAAGAAGTGAGACGGGGGCATGGACTGTATTGAGCTGGCTCAGGATGGGGACAGGTGGCGGGCTCTTGTAAATGCGGTAATGAACCTTCGGAATCCATAAAATGAGGGGAATTTTCTTGACTAGCTGAGAAACTGTTAGCTTCTCAAGAAGACCTCTGCTCCATGGAGTTAGTAATTTAAAACAGGAATATTTTGAGATATTTTCTGTGCAGGGAAAACCACTGCTCACAGACTCAAAGAAATAAGAGGCACGGGTACGTTACGGGGGCCCAGCATGCAGCTACAGGAAATAACTTACTCCTACTTCCATATTCATGAATTTTCTACCGTAAGCACCCATGGATTATTCATGTCAATTTCCTACAAGTCTACCGCGTGCAACCCTCTAACATCACAATATGTCACTACAATATTAGTGGTACACCGTTTGAAGGTTCCACAGGAAATGTGACAAATCTCATCCAAAGCTACAGTTCGCGCAAGAATAGAACTCACAATGATCCGCTCTTACATACTGCAGCCTCTGGGGCACGCTTTATATCACGTATTCAATAAATATGCATGCAGGTAACTCGAAAACTCTCGAACACGCACTTGATATAACAAGCATAATAACAGCCTGGAGGTACACTTTTAAACAAGAAAACAGCTGATTTTTCCTATAATTTCATCTGACTAGATTTCCACTTCCTTCTTCGGGGAACGAAATGGAACATGGACTCTTTCTAATAGTGTAAGGACAGCCGACACTGACCACTGCAGCTGTGTGATCTGCAGGTGGACTCCTCTTCCGGCAAGGATCTTACAGCAACAGTTGTTACAGAACGCACTCTAGTGCAGGTGACCTTGTTTCTGGCGATGTTATTGTACGTGAGATTTTCGTTCGTCCTCCACAAACACGACGAAACAATCGACAAATTGCAAATATGCCGACAAATGACCTTCTCAGACCAACTGTACAATCATTTTACTTTTCTCATGACAGATTCGATTTACCTTCCATCCAATGAATTCATAAAACCAGGAGATGTACTATCATTGCCACGCCGATTTCAACTGATAATATTTTGCTTTCAGCCATTTATAAAGTATGAAGCACAACTGTAAACACTCGGTCACCGAAGAATCTAAGAATCCATTCTCTATTCAAGCTGTTTTCACTAATCACCTAAATAACAACACTTCCAGTTAACATGAACGTCAATTAAATAAAGACGAGAAAACTTAAACATCCCGAAACGTCCACGAGGCCAAGATTGCATATACAACAGATGTTGGACAGCGTCAAACATGACTATTACGTCTAGACAGCAGCTTATTAATCATATCTAATAAAGATAAGCATTTGACTATAAGACAAAACCAGTGGTAACACTTTTAAGAGTTTCCAGTCTCTTTGTTTTCAACTCCAAATAATAATGGACATTTTCCAACTAAAATACGCCTACACAAAGAGTAGTTTCCAAAGCCGTCCTTCGCGGGTGTCAATACTACACAGACTTTGCAATTACTGATGCAACGTAATGTAGACTTGTTTTTAACAAAAAAGTAGAAATACGACTGTATTGGCCACGACTAAGTCATGTTATTAAGGCGTGTTGGTAGCATAGGAAACTCCGCGCTTTGGCATTCGAAGAAGTTGAATGGTGAACTTCATGGCTCTGTTTAGAGGAGAAAGATTGTTCGTCACACACTCGGCAAAACAATGCGGTGTGTGCGGGCTTCACAGCCAGTCTGGACGTGAAAGGAAATATCGTTCTAACTCCATGGAGCAGTGGCCTTCTTGAGAAGCTAACAATTTCTCAGCTAGTCAAGAAATTCCCCGTATTTTACGGAACCCGAAGGTTCATTACCGCATTCACAAGAGCCCACCACCTGTCCCTATCCTGAGCCAGCTCAATCCAGTCCATGCCCACCCATCCCACTTCTTGAAGATCCATTTTAATATTATCCTCCCATCTACGCCTGGGTCTCCCAAGTGGTCGCCTTCCCTCAGGTCTCCCCACCAAAATCCTGTATGCACCTCTCTTCTCCCCCATAGCCGCTACATGTCCCGCCCATCTCATTCTTCTCGATTTGATTATCCGAATCATATTTGGTGATGAGTACAGATCATTAAGTTCCTCGTTATGTAGTCTTCTCCACTCCCCTGTCGCCTCGTCCCTCTTAGGCCCAAATATCCTCCTCAGCACCCTATTCTCGAACACCCTCAGCCGCTGTTCCTCCCTCAGTGTGACAGACCAAGTTTCACACCCATACAAAACAACAGGTAAAATCATACAGGAAATATCATTCACATCCCCGCAACAGAACCCAGCTGTCCAACCACGTACACAGTGGACGGTCCCTTAATATCATCGCATGTGCTCGAACACTGTTGTTACTACTATCTTCTCATCCGAATGCCAGACTAGAAACTGACTTTCCACCTTTCGTTGTATCGTCCAGTAAAATGCCTGTCAACTTTAATTTGTGCAAATATAATGCGCACTAAACTTGTGCAGAGGTGTGTGTAAAAACGCGTGAACAGGCCGACACAACAGGAAATAAACATCTCATTTAAACATTTTTAACATCCTTGATGCTTATTAACCTTTTAAAGCCTAGCGGTAACTGTACGTACCACCAGGTTTAACATTAAAAAATTCTACGTGGTGCCCACATTGCGTTTATGTGTTTTGTACGGATCTCAGAACAAACAGCAACTTTTGCCGTATAAAACATTGAGAGACTGGATTTTATAACCGAAGTGGAGAGTGTTTACAGCGCGGCACGCGCTGAGTCCTTATATAAAACAGATACGTTTCGTCTTTAAAGGGTTAACTAACTAACTAACTACATGGAGCAGAGGCCTTCTTGAGAAGCTAACAGTTTCTCAGCTAGTCAAGAAATTCCGCGCATTTTACGGAACCCGGAGGTTCATTACCGCATTCACAAGATCCCGCCACTTGTCCCTATCCTGAGCCAGCTCAATCCAGTCCATGCTCCCCATCCGATTTCTTGAAGATACATTTTAATATATCCTCCCATCTACGCCTGGGTCTCCTAAGTGGTCTCCTTCCCTCAGGTCTCCCCACCAAAACCCTGTATGCGCCTCTCTTTTCCCCCATTCGTACTACATGCCCCGCCCATCTCATTCTTCTCGATTTGATTGCCCGAATAATATTTGGTGACGAGTGAAGGTCATTAAGTCGCTCGTTATGTAGTCTTCTCCACTCTCCTGATGCTTATTAATGCATTCCATTTGTATACAGCAGGCGCAACAGCCATGCCTGTATCTGTATCATATATATATGTATATAAACCCCAGGGCCGTACGTTAAAGAAACAAGTAATGAGAAAGACGGAGGCCCTAGAGACGCACTTTCTCGGGACGGAACGCACAGTCATTACCGGCAGCAATGAGAAGGCGTGCACACAAAATATCTCAGTAAATAATACAGTTATAAAAAGGAATGATAATAAATTTAGAAGAAAGGCTTAGCAAAACGAATCCTAAAGCTGCTGCATTAATATGAAAAGAAAGATAGAAAATTACAGCCGAAAAAGAAACAGAAATCAACAGTTTAAAAACTCGAAATACAGAAGCAGCCAAGCGCTTAACCCGTCGTGTTCTTTTTGTTTATAATTACGAGGACGCACAATACGTTTTCACTTTCAGCAAATTAACATCAAAAACAAGCGAGTATCTGTTTACAGCAGTCACTGAAAAAGGAACAGTCGCAGAGCAGGCCATGAAATGGCATTTTATGGAACCTGACGGTTTGTTATTCCCTTCACACTTTCACATAATCTCGTCACCGGTCTCTCTCTGGAGCCAGACATATCCAGTCCATTCTCACAAATCCCATTTTTAATATACATTTTAATGTTATCTTCCCATGTATGTCCGAGTCTTCCAAGTGGCCTCTTCACTGAAATTCTTCTAACACAAATGATTCATGCATTTTCCATTCCTAGCATGTATGCTACATGACCCGCCCACCTAACCTTCTGATTTTCTTCTTTTAATAACATTTGGTGAAGAGGTAAAAGCACAAACCTCCATGTTATGCAGCTAACCTCAGCCCACACGGAGCAAAGACATGCACACTCGAGACAAAAGCACACCTCTCCACGTTCCTACGAAATACGGTGGCCACAGCATCACTTGTCAAACGTCGACAGTGCAATGCGAACGTTCTGAAGCCCGAGAAAGCGAAACGTAATGAAAGAGTTTAAGAGAGGAATAAGATTTATTGCAGAGGCACAATCTGCAGCAGCAACTCTTCACTGCTCAAAATGATGTCAGGAAGAAAGTTACGCCTCTTACTACTGGCTTTCGCGTCACTCGTCTCAAACTTTTCGATTTAATGTCTGTGCTCTAAACTAGTGTTTCGCGTTGCCTTTCACCTTCAAAGCACAAAGGACCCGGGGAAACTTTTCGTCTTCTAAATGCAGCAAATATATTCACAGTAGTAAGAGACACAATGTCAAAGGTTACAGGTCATGAGGGCAGATGTCAAACAGGTGTATCCATCTTACTGAGAAGTTTGATGTTGCTGGGGAAACAACCAGAGTTCTGGGGCGATAATGCCTATTAAAGCACGGAAGAAGAACTTAGTGCTAAATCTACGCACAGTAACGAGAAATAAGTACAGCAGCATTTAAACTTACGTTCTTGCCCTGTTACCAGAATACAGGGAAAATCATGACGTAAATATCACTAGAAAACCCTTTGAAAATGTGACGAATTTCGCACCCTTAAGAACGCCAGCAACGGCACCGGCGCTTTTCCAAACATGCTGCATTACGTCTGCTATAGAGTTTCTGCTTCTCATCCCTACTGGGCAGTGTGCCACGACCTTTAAGCCTGCAATACTTTGCCTGTGTTGGGTGTCACGTTAAAAGGCCCACGTTCAATCCACTCAAAATATGTAATAATCAATCAACTACGTTTCCATTTTCTTACTGCCTTTAGTAGACTCAGAGTATTAGGCACGCAGCGTAAGTGCAGTAGCTCAGATATGGATACTCTCTCATAGTGATGTTGCTTTGCCCTGTCGGGCGAGCTTGCATGCCTCAGAGAACTTGACGGCGTCGCTGACTTGTGTCGGGTCAAATTGCGTGCCTCAATAAAGCTGACAGCGATGCCGCACTGACGTTCCGTGTAAACTCGCGTCCCTAAGTGAACCTACTGTTACGCTGCCTTGACACGCTGTGTAAAGTTGTGTACCTCAATGAACACACTAATCGTGACAACCGGGGCCCCAGTTCATGGCAGAATCATTCTTGTTCGTAAGGTCACATTTGAATCAGCTGCCGGTCCGTGCCAATACCGGGCTAGCAATCACATTGCTAGACTGCGATACTGTAGGCAGGTAACCTGACGGTCTTACATTTAAATACTGAAGAACTAACTAACTAACTAACTAACTAACTAACTAACTAACTAACTCCATGAAGCAGAGGCCTTCTTGAGAAGCTAACAATTTCTCAGCTAGTCAAGAAATTCCCGCATTTTATGGAACCCAGAGGTTCATTACCGCATTCACAAGAGCCCACTGCATGTCCCTATCCTGAGCCAGCTCAATCCAGTCCATGCCCACCCATCCCACTTCTTTAAGATCCATTTCAATATTATCCTCCCATCTACGCCTGGGTCCCCCAAGTGGTCGCCTTCCCTCAGGTCTCCCCACCAAAATCCTGTATGCACAAATAGTGATGAAACGAAAGCAAAAATATAACACATAACTTCTTCAGATTAAACGCGTTAAGGAAAAATTTCCAGAGTAGCTGCCTAGCTATGGACAGCTGCCCTCTGTACGGTGTGCTGAACCTGCCTCCACCCCCTCCGTACTTGTACTGCAACACTCAAAAAGCCTGTAGAAGCGCTGACCGGAAGCGAATCCCACAAAATAAAGTCAAATCGCACACAAATTTTGAATTGGACAGCAAGCAATGCATTTATTTTACAGGAACCTAAAGAACAACAATCAAAATATATGCACTCACTTTTTCAGCAGAAGCGCACGCACGCGCACATCACGTATGTATAATATTACCTTGCCACTGCACACGTCAGCTTTATACAGAAGCAAACAGACACGGCTCCAAACTCACAGCAAACTCAATAAAACCAAATTCTTAACCAAACACGAAAAAAAAAACTCCGAAATTCGGACAGCACCACTGAGACCCTCCGTGCGCAGTCACTGAAGCACAAACGTGTTTCAGAACCCCAAGCCGAAAGGAAGATTCTGAAGAAACCCCGAGCCGGACGGTGGCCGAACACAGAGTCGCTCCCAAAACAAAGGGCGGGCAGGAAGAAGAAATCGGTAACGTACGGAAATGATGACAGCTGGAAAACAGCGCCGGCCAGCCGACAGAGTATTTTTGCGGTTGGCATTCCACCTTATATAAAGGAAGTCCCGATTTACAGTGTTGGGCCACAGAGCGTTCCTGATATCTCTCTCTCTGTCCAAAAAATCCCGGTACAGTGCGTTTAAATAGGCCAGGGTTTCCCTTTCACAAGCATCCCAATTAAACATCAAACACTCGTCACACGTGCACAGCCTCACGTTCTACAGTTTTGTGACAGAGGCCTGATATTTTGTGGAAGAATTCCCTCAGAAATTTTCAAAAATTTGGATGAGAATACGAACAAGACGTCTTCAGGTATGAGGAGGAATTACCTGCTGTGTATCTCCTTCTTGCATACGGATGGATCCAGCTTCTGACTAATGGCAAAGAATAGCTTCATCTATTATCTAACGGCTTTTACACAGCAAGCACGTTTCCATCTCAAAGAGGGAAGAAACTTCGTGTGGACTAAAATGTTTACCCGACATTCGGGGGGCACAAAAAAGTTTTCCCATGACGATTACGCCATTTATAAAGGGTTGCATGACGAACTACGAGGGACGCGGAAGCAAAATACCATATCGCACGTTCAGCTAGACTTCTTATTTTATTTCGTTTGCAGTAGAAATAAGGAAAGTCACGAGTAGAATAACCCAAGTCAGCGAATTTCCGGCTGAAAATCGCACAAAGCATTTTCTGAATATGCGTCAGAAGTTTTACAAAATCGAGAGTCGTTCGACATTCAAATATGCATTGATATGTAAATGTTATTTTAAAGCAGATTTAAAAGAATTCCGTACTTAAGTAAGAGAAATAAAAAGTACTATGGAGTATTGACAACACAGGGCTGGACATATACCCTACTGCCACTACCACTACGTCACTTCCGGTTGGCTAAGGAACGGTATCCGCTGCCTGCTGTTCTTCGAAATATGACTTTAGTCAGACTTCCAAAAGCATTATCACTGCTAAGCTTCTCACCGTCTGCAATACAACTATTCACATATTTATAAAAACCCCACGAGAAAATTAATGGATACATTACTTTCAAGTGCTTAGTCGTACATTAATGGGTTAGGTAGCCTTAGAAGAGACTGCTAATGGCAATAACAGCAATAACAACAACAATTACGCAACATACCGAGAGATGGGGCTATACGCAAAAAAGTGACTCTTATAACAACCCATTCAATATACATGTATTATGTCACGTTGTAAGGTTTTCAACACCAGCGAAATGTAAAGCCAAGCACCATATTACAGCTGCATGGCTACACACAGAAATCTCGTTTTGACAAACTTCGCAAGGTTTCCAGTCCAATAGTGTAAGCACATCTCATAAAAAGTCACAGAAGAGAAGAGGCGTAGGATTCACTGTGACTGGGTACTGTCACGTGACAGAAATGCGTCACAGTGTGCCTCCCGTTACTTGCCGAAACCTGAACGCTACGTACGTAACTGTCAAGCGTGCAGCTAAAGGCTGTAAGCTCCTCTGAAACTTTGGTCACACGTCACCAATCAACACTGCGACGCCCTGAAGACTTTAACCTTCAATAATTGGTTCGATTTTCCGCGTAAAAAATGGCTAGGCTTATGCTGGGGACCGATATTCAATACACACGCTGGGAAATGCACTACGAATTTCCTTTCATTAAAATCCTTAAAAACGTAAACGCAACGGAAAAGAGACTTAAAAACACTCGGCCATTTTCCTTTTTCGCTGACGTAACTATTTAGTGCGGTAAGCTGGAAATGACCACAGCTACCGAAGTCTTTGTTGTCTTTGACTCTAACCGTAACGACGTGGCTCGACTCCCTTTTTGCTGTAAGATTTTCCAGTAATAAATTTTGTGACCAACCATTCCGCGTTTTGGAATTGTTATATGCGTACAATCTGACAGGCGAACGGACGGACGGACGGAGGGACGGACAGGGCGATTTTAGTGGTCGCCGCTCGGGGATGCGAACGCGCCTAATCCGTGGCAATACGAATATTACACTTATTTAGTCGGTGAGAAATTACGAGCTATTGTGGAGTTAATAAATGCAATACCACTTTCAGGGAACCATCGTACCGTGAAGATGCCAGTTACTTAGCTGGTAAGACATGCCACGCGTTTACGGAATCAGCAGGCTCATTACCGCGTTCATAAAATTTGCACATTTAGTCGCAACAGAGCCATTTGCATCTCGATAACAACCTTACGTCTCACTCCCTTCCAATCCAATCAGTTATAATCCTTCGAAGAAGGCTTCCAGGAATCTTCAGCCGTCTCTTCACTAGAATTTTTATGATTCAAATTTTGTGTGCTTTCATATCTCATTACTTGTGCTAAATGTTCCGCTTATTTCATCTCCCTTCAGTTCGGTTCGCTTTAATTCAATTCTTGGTTTTCGTACTAATTGTGCAGCCTAACAGCCAATTACATCGGCAGTTCAAGTACAACGCGACAACAAACGAACGAAATCAAGACAAGCTGAAAACCCCGACAAAACAGAAACAAAATATTACAATTAAATTAAAGTCAGTACCAAATTTAAAGCGAAGAGCAAGAACAAGACGACACACAATTACTGTCAATACGTCACAACAATTTGTATGGATATTTTAATACTGCAACTAGATTTAATGGTTACATACTTGCGCTCTCGCTTAACGTAAATATCAATAATAATAATAATAATACATGCTGCTTGCAACACTCCAACAGTATTGGATGAAGAATGCAAGTTATGAAGCTCCTTATCACGTACTTTTTCCTATCCCGTTACGTTCTACATCTTAGGTTCAGGTAAGTTCCCCAGCGCTGTGTTCTGACATATCTACATAAAATTCATATTTTTTACTGTGAGGAACAAGTGTTATACCCCCACAAAATCAGTCCTCCCAATGTAACAACGTTGATTCACTCATCCCACCTGTTTCACAAATGTTGAACATCCTATTTGGGCCTACATGACGTCTCCTCTTCCACCGTTACTTAAAATTATCACTTCACACGCCAGTCGCCTCCTGGTAACGACAACAAGCGTTCTGCCGTGAAGAAATGCACTTCAAGAAACCGGGGTTGAAATAAATATGACAAAACGAGAGATGAAAATGTGACTAGATATGGAACAGCGTCTGGGTGCGCTAAGCTACGGGGAATTCAGAAACAGAGGATATAATGCAGCTGTGAACATAAATAGGAAGATGCATTAAAAATCACACGGACACAGCAGGAGTTTATAGAAATGAGACTGACTTCTATCTACAGCACTATCGTCATTTAAGTAAGTTAGTTAATGTGCAGACATTTAATCTTCAGTGCACACACAGTACCGACTCTCGTTAATTAAATCCTGGTAGGATTTAGCTACACAAAGTTGCTGCTCTGCTGCGACTGTGGGCAACTAGCTACCACACTGCACGGCGTTGCATCGCCGAAGACGGTATTTGTTAATGACCTTCCTCATTTGCATTTCCCATTACTACGCATTCTCACTTCACACCCTTTACGGGGGGCGCGCAGTCGGTGTATTGACTGGCGTGCCGGGTCGAGCACCGAAGACTCGTGGTTGGATTCCCGGCGGCAGTAAGAGACTTGTCTCCTCCCCAAACCATGCGCTCCGGGTCTGACGGCTACCTACCCTCCTATTTGTCGGGTACAGGCTGTTTTTCTCCGGAGTTAAAGCGGCCAGGGCGTGAAGCTGACCACTATCTCCATTTACTGCCGAGGTTAAAATGTATGGAGTTCCAACTCCACTCACATATCTGCCTCCATGGAGTGCACAGACACCATTTTTTAATCTTTGATCTAACATTCACAGTGTGATTAAATCACGCAAGATAAGATCAACAGGGCCTGTAGCATGCACGGAGCAAATGAGAAACATAAATTTTGGCTCGAACATCTTAGGGGATGGGACTGCTTGTAAACACCAACACACGTTGCAGAAACACAAAAAAAACACTAATCACCAAAAAATGCAAAAAAGATTTTTATC
>BLKM01000654.1:291750-301750 GCA_013340265.1 Coptotermes formosanus
GTTGAGTGAGAATGTGCTGTTGACTGTGTACTGTGTACTGGAGGCGTGAACTCTCTGCGGGCCCGGCCTGCAGGCCCGGACCGCAGAGAGTTCACGCTTCCAAAAACAACGCAGCACACAGTCAACAGCACATTCTCACTCAACTATGAAGTGCAACCTTAGTGTAGCGATAACAAAAAATTCTCCCTGAAGATGATCCAGCAGGGTCGAAACATGTAGGAGTGTGTTACAATTGATGATAAAACTCTCTTTGTGCATTTGTTGGTGATTAATGTTTTTGTATAATATAGTGCACGGACATGGAGCACATTAAATTTGTGAACACATTGCAGGATACTATGGAAATGGACCTCGGATATGAAGGGTGCACAGGGGCAAACCAGCGTCAAGTGCATTAAGCTGTGATGGAGCTGCACGGTACTGGAAACACGGAAACAAAACTCCGTGTTACATAAAGTGGGGAATTTTGTTACCCTTTAAATAACTAAACAACGTAACTTAGTGACACTGATTATGGCAACATGCTACGCGTCGGAACACTTCTGTCCTTTCAAATAAAACAATTCTGCGTGCACATATTGCCCTCTTATGTAAGTCTGCGTGTTCCACTGAAATCTTGACACAAAAACACCACAACTTATGGGTTCCTACTTGCCCAGCGCTACTGCATGTCCCGTCCTTCACGACCGTATTCAGTTAATCACTCTGTTACACCTGACGCAGAATTTTGAGCGAATCGATAAGGTTCAGCATCTCTAGTTACTGCAGTAGGGTAGCAGATTAATTTGCCTAAAGCAAAACACACTCCACACTGAGAAGAGAGGTCTCAAGGTATATCAGATCAGCGGGCAGGGGTAAACGAGTAACCCGACAAGTCAAACAAATGGGCTAGACCTTATACACAGCATGTGTAGCAAATAATCAGAACAGCGTAATAAAACGTCTATACGGATGTAAGCCGCACGACCAAAAAAGCGATCAGAAAATAAGCAGTACTGTTCCAAACCATTACGACATTCGACAACGCGGGCTAGAAACAGCATTATCGACTGACGACAACCACGAAAATGAAACGCACTGCTGTAAAGTGTACGGCACGAGGAGAGCGGCGGCACAGCGTACAATATGCACATCCAGAGCATCTTCGAAACCTCCAGTTACTGTGTGCTGATCTTAAATAATCTAAAGATTTTAAAATATTGATTGTTATCCTTATAATGTATAACCCTGTATTTTACAAATTTAAAAACTTCACATGTTTGTACCAACCAAACTGTACGCACAACAGTTACTCTGACATGTAACGCCAAGCGAGGTGCCAATGGCAGAAGTTTCTTCCTATTACATTTGTAATAACGCCTGATGGTGACCAGCTGGGTGGTCGAAACATGTAGCCTATTTTAACTTTTAAACTAAAACAGGTTGCGAGGATGGCATCTAACTGCGTTTACATGCACAATATCCATAGTTGAAAGACAAACGAAAAAAAACAGCACCTCTGCTCAGCAACAGCAGAAACGTATTAAGGCAATAAGTAAATCGACTAAGAAGGAAGAGTAAATGGAGTCAGGAGTCAACAATAGGAGCTTCTGCCAGGAAGCAATGCCAGGGAAATCAGCACAGCCAATGCAGCCTGGCCGGAGGATGTAAGCTATCATTACTTGTGGTTAAACTGGAGACAGAAAACGCCGTAAATACAGCCCGCATTGCGAACCAGGCCCGAGAAGTTCACTGCATTTATGCGCTTCAGGTAGCAGCCCAAAGTCAGTGCGAGCGTGTCTGTCTGTATTCTTCCCATGCCACGCCGTGGATACTCACTGCCACACTTGTCTGTAATTACTGTATACAGCACTGGTCTTTCTATGCGCAAATGTTTATCCACACTCGTATACCTGATGCTCTGACTTTTAATCTATCATCATATCAAATTTTATCAGCGCTGTTCCGTCCCTGGCATGTTCTCTTTGCTAGGTAAATCCTGAATACAGAAGGTTAGTTCTGGTTGGCGTTTCAGCATACCCTGAGAATATCCCGCAGCAAAGAAAATAAGGTATTGAAGCATAACGACGGAAAAGGATGGTGCTGTTCTAAGGCGTTACAGGCTTACAATCCTCATGCACTAACCCTTCGAAATACTCTTCTTTGTTCAACGAACTCAGTCGACATGCAAATGTATTCCTAACGCGCGCCTTCGTTTCTGCGTTGCTTTCAAGCCGCGTCTTAAGATATCAAATTCTCGCCACAAGGGATCACGGTCACAGACGGCCAGGCCTACGGCTTACCAAGTCACGCAGACGGCCAGGCCTACGGCTTACCAAGGCACACAGACGGCCAGGCCGAGGGCTTACCAAGGCACACAGACGGCCAGGCCTAGGGCTTACCAAGGCACACAAACGACCAGGCCTACGGCTTACCAAGGCACACAGACGGCCAGGCCGAGGGCTTACCAAGGGACACAGAACAAGAATTAATCCACAAAGGGGGCTACATGTGTGGCCGCGAATAGACCAAAGGGAGAAGTTTTGAGTTCTGTATATGCCTAGGTTAGGATTTAAACATCTGCTTTGGATTTGTGTGTGTAGAGACAAGGTCAGAACAATATACACGTTCAGTGCCTGCAGCCAAGGTAAGGCTCTGGTTTTATGTGTGTATGTTGGCACTAGCAAATGCTGGAAACAGTCACACCAGCTGCTACGATTGATCTCTGCTCACGACGTACTTCGACGACGATTTCCCTTGTATGCCTCCCTAACAGCAGGGCACAAATTAGGGTCTATATGATTCTTCTATTGACATATTTGGCCCTGCTTACTGCTTCCGTAAAGACGTAATTGTTCTTCGAGCTGTTCGTAAATCAACAATTACAAGCGGTTCGGCATTACTATGGAAGCAAAGTTACATGTTACCACAATTTAGATCAGAAAATGAATTATGGAATGAATAACTGCACTGTAATTAAACACAATGACATACAAACATGTGGTAAACCTCCTACATGTTTCGGCCTTTTTCGGCCATCCTCAGGGAGGTATTCGACAAATAAAAACACATTAATGGCAAGTTACGATTGCATCACATATGTGTGACAACACTGTATTCTAAAATCGATTTAGTAACATGCAGCTTTCGTATTATTGAGCACCTATGATATAACTTGCCATTAATGTATTTTTCTTTGTCGAATACCTCCCTGCAGGTGGCCGGAAAAGGCCGAAACATGTAGGAGGTTTGTATATAGGTTTGTATAGGAGGTTTGATATACATGTTTGTATATCACTGTATCTACTTACAGTGCAGTGTTTGATATGTATGGTACACGGTGCCTTACCTTACTGCACAGAATAGGGATAGTGCTAAAATTATGGACTCTTTCGTTATATACGTACTTTTCTCCAGGTCTGTTTTTACTTATCCCTCTTACCTCCAAATATTAAGCAAGCAGGATCCTGCATCATAGTCAGAGAGTTAATTCAGTCAGTCAGTTATTCAGTCAGCCAGCCCGGTAGTTAGTTACGTACAAAGGTATTTAATTAGTTAATTTTTTCCTCAGGGTACAGAAAACGGAAGCAACTAGGAGGATGCTTGTGCGAGTACGAGAGGAAGACCTTGTCAAGAGCTGAGATCGATCAATATGCCCGGAGACTGGAAGTTGTGGGTCACAGACAAACAGTAATGACCCGCAGATTTACGTGCCGCAGTTTGTGTAACGCTGTAGTGTTGTTAACAGCTTGCGATGTCGAAAATATATTCATTAGCCCTTTGTTTGGTGTATTTATGAAGCAATGGATTTCTATGCGGTAAATACACCATACTGTTTAATGTCCAACACCTCGCCACTTCGCTGGAAGATTTTGTGTGAATTTCATGTATTTCCCAGTACAAGGAACTGTTACTTTTCCACACACCATTACGCACGCGTCTGATTTCTACAGTAAAGATGCAACTGTGCTGCACTTTTCCTCAGCAAGATCGGTAAAAGTTGAATTTCTCAATATATTTACATCGGGTTCAGGCTTTACAGCTTCCAACCGCCTGCACTTAGGCTTCTCACCAATAACGCCGCGGTAATGCCTCGCATTTGCATTTAGAAGACACTGGCGATTTGACTGATACTTCTTGTGAGTACTCACGGTTCTTCCCGTAAAACGCTTGGCAAGCATCCTCAAATAGGCCACGGCAGCCTCATTTCAGGTCTTTATTTATTCAAATCTTATTAGCTGTAATAATAGTGCAGTTCTGTGTCCCTAAACAGCCTAAGGTTCAGACTTGTCTAAAAAAAAGCTGAAATTACTTAAGAGCGGTAAATCTGCCTGCATCAGTTCAGCAGCTTGAAATCAGTAAAACAAATGGGAAATGTAGAGATCATGTCCTTAAATTTAAGGACGAAACTAGAAAACAGCTACATTTGGAGTATAGGTTTGTATGGTGCTGAAACTTGGACACTTCGGAAAGTCGATCAGAAATAGCTGGAAAGTTTTGAAATGTGGTGCTGGAGAAGGATGGAGAAGATCAGTTGAACCGAGCGTGTGAGAAATGAGGAAGTATTACATAGAGTCAAGGAGCAGAGGGACATATTCAGTGTACGTACGACTGCACCTCGGCTGATTTGCTTGCTTAATTAATGAACTGTTTAGTAGGTCTTACTTAATTAAGCAGTTACGTAAAGACGGCGGTTCGTATTCCAGAAACCATTACGTAGACCTTCCCTCTTCTACCTACTTGTTCACAGCAGGTGTCGAGGTTGTTTATTTCCACTTGCTCACACTCACACACCACAGTCGGTAGCACTCCTCTGGACGAGGGATCGGCCCGTCGCAGAGACCTCTACCTGACAACGCAAACACTGTACAAGAGACAAACATCCATGCCCCCGGTGGGATTCGAACCCACGATCCCAGCAAGCGCTCGGCCGCAGACCTACGCCTTAGACCGCGCGGCCACTGGGACCGGCTCCAGCAACCATATGAATTCTTACCTGGCCCCACTGATGCTAATAAACACTGTACAAAAAACACTGCTAAGTAGCTGAGTCAGTCCGTCATGCAGGCCTATAGTATCGTGACTGAATCGGAAAACAGATCACTTGGTAGTTCTGTTTTTGATATTTTGCCACAAAAGTTGTTGGGGTCCGAGCCTTCAAGTATCAATTATGTGAGACCCATACATTTCAGCAAACCTTTCCATAATAAATGTTATAAAACGTGCTTTCAAGTTATTACATGTGGATCTACTGACAGACAGATAGACGGATATGGCAAAGATAACGGGTGCATTTTTGCAAATTTCAGTTGCAAAAGCACAAAAAAATGAAGGTCAAACATTAAGTTATGCGTAATGTGCTTGGAGTGATTGATTGACTGAATGACTGATTAATGGATTTATTTATTTATTTATTTATTTATTTACTTATTGACGAGTCACGCCCCTGGTCGATTGTCAACGGCCACAATCAACCACTATCGATCAATATCGATTACTGACAGTGGTTTTAGCGTTTCGGTGAATTAGCGCGCGAATATTAGAGCGACCCGTCATATTAAGGGAATGTGGGCAGCAAATCTTATATTACAGGACGTGAGCTCGATTGAATTGGATGCAAAGAAGAGCATAAATGTGTGCTGTTTTATGACGGTTCAACACGAGGTACACGACGGTTCAACCTTCATCACGAGTATAAATATCGCCAGTCAGTAAATTATATGGTAAGGCTGTGGGTTTTAATCAGTCAGAATGTAAATAAGTCGGACACAGTCACCAAGTGAGTCAATGCGGCATACAGTAACTCATTCTACTAGCAAAGAAAGCGTCGAATCGTTGACAGGTCAATTACTGACAGCAGGTGTCTGGGCAAGCCAGTGAGTACCTCAGAAAACCGGTCTGTCAATCAGACATAAACCCCGACAGTCACTGAAACGAAGAGCGAACTGGGCATGCAGCCATTTAAGTGACCATTTATTAATGCATTCTGTGAGACAGTACGTCTGTCACTCGGTCAAGGTCTGTACATACGTGATCTAAATCGAGTAACACAGAAGCTCAGTAGCTTAGGAACATGTAACAAACAGTCATGGCAAGCCGTATAGCGGCCAGTTATGTGACTGGGGCTGCGTGGATTCACCAAAAGACACAGGTGGTAGCTGTGTGTGTGTGTGTGTGTGTGTGTGTGTGTGCGCGCGCGCGTGTGTGTGCGTGTGTGTGTGTGTGTGTGTGTGCGTGTGTGTGTGTACGAATTCCCCGGGACTTCCATTGATCGCTATCTGTGGCTCCTCGTCCTGCTGTTTGCAGACCCGCACAACACAAGTGTGCGCTGTCAATGAGAGACGGCACTTACAAGCAGCACAAAACACAAAGTGTGTGAGATGCAGGCTTATGGTACGCCGGCTGTAAACATGGCCTTAGGATCGTTAGGCTGCCACAACTAAAAACGCCTAAGTGGAAGGCTGAAAAACAAACGTGTGTGCATGACGAGGTGTACAGGAAAAAACTGACTCGAGTACAGTCTTTATGTCTGCATGCTATGGGGCTTTCAGAGATTATCACTAGCATTACTTAGTTCGAGGATTACATAACGATGCTATATCAACTGTAGGGCTCACGCTATCAGTACACATGTATATGAGTCCGTGAATGAATAAATTCGGAATCAATAGAAGCATAGGAATATGCACTGAATGCAAGACTGCAAAAAGTTGCGCTTTTCTTCCCACAGATGTATGTCCATGCCTTTCTACATAAAGTTTATATATATATATATATGAACACGGATATTAGAGTTATTTGACTCTTTTGCTGTTCAATTATCACATTATATACCGAGACTGTGCTCCCGTGCAAAATATATTATTACCAGAAATTTCTAAGGAAGAAGCAATGGTCCTTGTTTACTGCCTTAACGAGACACAGTGAAGAAGCCTGTGAAACAGACGCTCAGATCACTTGCCCGAGATGCGGACTCGGTGTCGCTATAACGTCAGCTACATCTCTTCTGAAGCAAATGTGTCAGGCAACGATAATACTCAAGGTGAATGGTAAATTATGCATAAAATATGGGGCTGCACTAATCTAAATTAAAGGGCAGTGAGGTTAAAGGGCAATATTTTACGTCTCTTAATTTCATTTACACTGAAAAGGTATTTGTTAGTTTCTGTAAAGGAATGACTGTACTACCGAACATTGGCGTATTTGCGAACAAACGAGGGCCCACACGCCGTATTTGTAATTAACACCTGTAACCTGAGTTAGCTATTTTCTGTGATATATATATATATATATATATATTCACCGACGCACGATGGAAATTGTGGCCCCATTCCTACACACGCACACGA
The DNA here is from genome assembly GCA_013340265.1 of Coptotermes formosanus. Classification (NCBI taxonomy): domain Eukaryota; kingdom Metazoa; phylum Arthropoda; class Insecta; order Blattodea; family Rhinotermitidae; genus Coptotermes; species Coptotermes formosanus. The sequence continues at coordinate 299,079 of BLKM01000654.1, forward strand.
CACTGTACTTAAGAAAACGCAGCGCTCACTTCTTCCACAAAACGTAACGCAAAGTAAAAGGTGGGAATCGAAGTAAGAGGCAAGCGTAAACACGTTTGTATTTTCCAAAGTACGACATCAGTATTTCCCACACTTATTTAATTATTATATCTTGCATCTAAACTGCTTAACGATATAATAGAAAACACGGCAGGCAATATACGTACAAATGTAACGCGCGCATGCGCTTTCGTGTTACCGCCTTTGACGTGGAAAAGCAATATGCATTACAAATTCTGAATGTGTGTGTGTATTCTTGCCCTAGATATCTGGTATGCAATGCGCATGCGCCGTATTATATTGTCATCCGTCACCTGTCTGGTTCTATTCCATTCTTCCACATCATCTCATAAATGGCGCGATTTTCAGGGAAAGTTATTGAAGATAAATGAGTGTTTTGATTTTCTCTACAACTTCCGTCTGAAATTTCTCATTCTGAGAGGAACTCAGCGAGACACTGTCAAAACATCTTCGTTTAAAGTACCCGTTATTGTTGTCACGTTTTGATGAAACTTGAATTTTCTCGACATACGTTCTAAAAATCCTCAAATATCAAATTTAATGAAATTCCGTCCAGTAGCGGCCGAGTTGTTCCATGGGGACAGAAGGACAGACATGACGAAGCTATTAGTCGCTTTTCGCGATTTTGCTAACGCGACTAATAATAGGAAAATGCAGCATGCCTCTATACTACGGAGAAGCTTCTTTAAATCAGTATCCCCGTGTATCAGCTAACGTTTCATTTGTGTCGCTAAAGCCCAGCATACGGCGAAGAAGAAAGAAAGGAAATAATTTTAATATTTATATTGAACGAAGTTTACAAATCAAACCGTCTGATGTATCAGATACACACGCCTACATAATCCCGATTATACAGCCTAATAATTTAATACAGCATACGTCATACGTAAGGCGGCCAAGAAACTGACAATATCCATATATCAACTGCGCCTAACTTCTCCTTTTGCTGCGTTTCCTGCTGCAGACGTAACATAAAACACGCACAGGTACGAAATTAACCCCCACATACGGCCGGCAGCCACGGCTATTAGAGCAAAGTCGTAATACTGCGGTACGTCTGCCGACACACTCGGACCCTCATTACCGAGCTTCTGTACAGCACGACAGCAAACCTCAGTATCTTCACACACACTTTCACGACCAACTCGTACACAACACGAATCACAATACAAGCTTCACAAAACTCCCGATATGTTTCGATGTGACGTCACACCATCTTCAGGGGAGACATACAGCTTTTAAACCGCTTTAAAATTACACCAGTCTGGTTATTTAAAAGTTCGTTAAAAACACTGCTGTCCACATGGCGTCTTGCTGAAATACACACGAAACTTGTTGACGAGTTGTAAGTTTTCGTCGTAGAATGTGCCAAGAAGTGCAAAGTAGAAACACAGGTGTTGAGTGTCGTTATGGTAAGCCTTTTATTGGCCCCGTCCAGGATGCTGGAACGGTTGTTTACATTGTGGTGGTTGCGGAACAACAACAACAACTATAATAATAATAATAAATATAATAAAGAATGTGATAGCATACGCACATGGTACGGACAAGTTCAAATACAGTATCTCTATTTGAATGCTACATATTATTTTAGTTACAGTGCAATACAGACACACACACACACACACACACACACACACACACACACACACACACAGAATCAACAACAATGCGGGTAAACAACCAGTACCAACTTTATCACAACAGTGTACTTCTATATTTGCAATAACACGGTCGATGTGCAGTTATGCAAAATAGCGAAAACCTCATTTGTAAGATGTGTGTATCTACCCAAGTTGAGGGCTGTAAGCAAAGCGTAACAATTGTGACAGTTCGCCCCTCTAAACGCCTGGCGCCGCAACATATTAAATGTGTATATATTGTAGAGCTGTTGCTAAGGTACTGCTAAAACACAGTCTGAAGCACGATGGCAAAAGAACACACGCACAAAAGAACACACGCACAAGAGAACACACGCACAAAAGAACACACGCACAAGAGAACACACGCACAAAGGCGATGCAAAAACTCATGCGCTCAGAAACCAAGGTACGTCTTAATGTAAAATGTTCGTTAAAAACCTGAAACGGTGCGACAGTTTTTCGTAAAATTCTACAATACTGAATTAATAAGAATCCATTTAGTCGTTTTCAGTTGTTACATGCGTGCGGACAAAAAGAAAGCATTTTAATAGGCGCTTCGAAGGGAAGTGAGTTCGCGCAAAACAGAGTAGAGTTTCCCAGGCTTTTTACTTGTTATTTCCACTGCAAGACATATAAACTGTAGCACAGTTTCATATTACTTAAATTGCAACATACATACATACATACATACATACATACATACATACATACATACATACATACATACACACATACACACATACATACATACATACATACATACAATAACATCCCAAGAACAATAATGATACATACAGATAGCAGGATAACTCTGGAGTCACTTAAAAACATGAAAAACAGAAAATACCTCATAGAAGAAATCAGAAAGAAGACTATAGCGCTGGAGAGGGAAAACTGGAGCATAGAATACACCTGGATAAAGGCGCACACAGGGCACTATGGAAACGAACTCGCTGACAAACTCGCTAA
>BLKM01000654.1:302858-420229 GCA_013340265.1 Coptotermes formosanus
TACATACATACATACGTACGTACATACATACATACATACATACATACATACGCACGTGCATGCATACATACATACATACATACATACATACATACATACATACATATATACATACATACACACATACATACATACATACGTACATACGTACATACATACATACATACATACATAAATACACATACATACATACATACATACATACATACATACATACATATATATATACATACACACATACATACACACATACATACATACATACATACATACATACATACATACATACATACACACATACATACATACATACATACATACATACATACATACATACATACATACGTACGTACATACATACATACATACATACATACATACATACATACGTACGTACGTACATACATACATACATACATACATACATACATACACACATACATACATATATACATACATACAACAAAACAGCGCATGTGCTTCATATTCTGTTACCTATATACATAAACAATTTAGTGCCAGACGTTCACGGCGCTACGCAATGCCATTACGCTACCTTCTAGCATGAAACAACGGAGCTCGTTAGCATAGAACGATACATGTTCACTCTGCTGTACTAACAAGGACGTTACTAACCATACGTAGACTGCACCCTCAATTCGGTCTCCGAAACAGTAGGCCATCTTCCGTCGGTAAGTGGGAGGAGTCAGTGTCGTGCATTCATGACGAGATCAGGGGCAGATTCGATTTCCGGCATAACAGTGTGCTGGCATTCCATCCGACAACACGAATACCAAACGGCATGCGAATGAGTGAAGTCGCTCTCAGGCGTAAGGAGGCAGCATCAGATACAAATGGAAATACCAGATGTGCAACAGTTAGGAGAGATTAAACAAGAACGCAAACGTGAACATGACCGGAGTGCACGTGTACATCCGAAACTTGTTCTTTGCGTTCCTTACACTAGTGGTAGCTACGTTCATTCATGGTAAATAAGAGTCCGATTCTGCATTGCACTTACAGCCATTCGTTAATTTCCTGCTGAAATTTTCGTAACGCATTTAAACACTAACAACGTTACGTAACTCAAAACTCGCAAAACCTGTACGCCTGAAAGCGAGTGGACGTAACAGCACTGCCGAACTGTTGCGGTAGCGGTAATGTTCTGGCCTTGCACTGCACTTGGGAAGAGCGTCGTTCGAATGTCCACCGCGATACCCGCTCCCTCTCGGAACTTTAGTTCTTTTCCTCAGTCCTTCCTGACAAATTCCAGTACACTGCCCCGACTAGGCCACGCCGCTTCCTTCTAAATCCTTACCAATCAACCACTTTTCAATCGCCCCATCACATGAAGTGTGGAGCAGTCTTCGACACTGACTGCGTCGTTACATGACCTTAACAAGACAACGCACTTATAAGGTAACAATGAGGCGCGTTCGCGTAACCGTTGTTACCATGGAAAAGCAACAAGTATTACGTATTCTGAATGTGCGTGTCTATTCTTTTTTGTCTGAAACGTTTCCTATTCTAAGAAGAATTCAACGAGATATTGTCATAAATGTACACAGGACTTCAAGTGAAGTACCCGTTACTCCTGCCAGTTTTTAATGAAACTCGAAGTTTCTCGACAGATTACTGAAAAATGCTCAAATGTCTAATTTCATGACAAACCGTCCAACGGGGACCAAGTTGTTGCTACCGGGCGGACGGAGAGGCACACAAATATAACGAAGCTAACAGTCGCTTTGCGAACGCGCCAAAAATGATATTAACCTTTTAAAGCCTAGCGGTAACTTTACGTACCACCAGGTTTAACATTCAAAAATTCTACGTGGTGCCCACATTGCGCTTACGTGTTTTGTGTGCGCTTCAGAAAAAAAACAGCGACTTCTGGCTTGTAAAACATTAACTGATTGGTTTTTATAACCGAGATGGACGGTGTTTACTGGTCGGTCCATACTGAGTCCTTATATAAAACGCGCACAGTTCGTCTTTAAAGGGTTAATATAAACCTGAAAGTAATAGACTGTGCAGCCGTTAATTTGATTGAGCTGGCTTAGAACATGAGCAAGTTGAATCGTCTTTTAAAATTAAAAATCATAAGATGATGTCAAGCTGTTTAATCTCTACCCTTGCTTTATAATACGAATTGCCCTAATGCTGCTTCTTTTCGGCCAAAAACAGACCAACTTGATCCCATTTTCCTTCCCTGTTACGAAGCTTAAAATACGCTAATTATACGATGAAATTTATGCACGTTCAAAACGAAGTCTTATACTGCAGGCGTTTCGTGCACAGTTGGTTACACGCAGGAGTCGCAACTTTACTTCACCTCTCCACACACTGCCTAACTACACGTATTTCTCATCTGAATCTCTAAACAAGGCTCAGTTATTTCCACTGACCTTGTCAGGAAGTTGTTCAGACGTCAAAGTTACGATCCAAACGTCAGCCAACATCAAGAGTCCGGACGTCACGGTTTACGGGAGGTCCGGGGTTTGATTCTTGGACAAAACGACAATCACAGTTATCAGGACTTTCCTGGCTTCTCTCCGTTCTACTAATCAGGTGTTGGAATAGGCCACAACAAGTTTAAAATACCTCAAAATAAGTAAAAAATCGACTGTGTAAAGCATCAAGTGAGAAGGTTCGTCGACGAGCAAGTGGGTGTGTCAGAGCTGCGTAAGTACGCGTTAGTGTCTGTGTGTGTGTGTCTGTGTGTGTGTGTCTGTGTGTGTGTATCTGTGTGTCTGTGTGTATGGGTATGTGTGTGTGTATGTGTGTGTGTCTGTGTGTGTGTATCTGTGTGTCTGTGTGTATGGGTATGTGTGTGTGTATGTGTGTGTGTCTGTGTGTGTGTGCCTGTGTGTGTCTGTGTGTGTGTGTGTCTGGCCGTGTGTGTGTCTGTCTCTGTTTGTGTCTGTCTGTGTNTGTGTGTGTGTGTGTGTGTGTGTGTGTGTGTGTGTGTGTGTGTATGCGAGCTAGCTGGCATACAAGCTGCTGTACTAGGTCAGCTATTTTTTGCACTGATCTTTTTATGAAGAAGAAACACACTTTTTGAGACAAAAACAGTAAATAAGTCAGGTTTCTCACATTAGATAAACTGTTTATTTAGTAACTTCCTTTCGCTATACATTTACGAGTTTCAGAAATCCCTCAGATCTCACAGATTTACACAAACAGCTCCAGGGCCTAATTTGATATCTGGTCCCTAAAAACGAGTCTTTGAGTACTGAGTCAAAGAAGTGCTTCAGTGCGCGACAAAAAAGCCAGTTCTTCAGTCTAAATTAATCAGAGTAACAAAAAATCACAGCCAGACCAGCTCAGATCCATGGCAATGCATGCGAGGTCTGGATGCAGAGGTCAGATCTGAATTCCAATACACAGAAATACCTCCGTCCGTACCTTTGCCTCACATTGTCCCTCTAGGTCAGTACAACTTCAAAGGGGAAGTAACAGTGTTCTGTGATGGTTGCCCCTTTACGCGGTTTTATTCGGTCCCTTCAGAAAAATATTCGGATCCACACTACAAGAGTGCAAACTTGAAGCGAGCGCTCCAGCACAGCAATCTTTCACATTACTAGCGAATACGTTCTTTCAATCTTGAATGTCTCACAGGCCTCGGCGTTCATTAAATACAGGCACAAATCGATTACATCAAAGGCAAGCAAGTCGCAAACCCACACTCTGCAGACTAAAACGATGTTTGTCCTTTTGTCTGCTTAAATATTCACCACATCAAAAAAGTGTGTCATGTGGAAGTCTTATATCTTCATCGGCTCTACCCCGCACACATGTGCCTGTTTTTTTAGACGACGTACTTCTGACGCACTTTTGAATTCAGTACGTATTATGATTGACTCGTTAGCATCAAAGTTAAATTAGTTCAACAAACGTAAGTGTGCACGTCTTTGAGGAAGCTATTCGAAAACTTCCGAAGATAAAGCACGCGAACAGACACGCCTCGCCGTTATGCTTCCCATGTACGTACGCACTGTGTGCAAAAGAGCGTTTACAGACAGGCAGTGCCTGCTCTCACAGTGACTATATGCTTAACCTTTTAACGCCTACTGCCTACTTCATGCGTCAACAGGTTTAACATTCACAAATTCTACGTTCTACCCGGACAGTGTATTTATGTGTTTTGTGTGGATCTCAGAACAAAGAGCGATTATTTCCCTCTACAGCATTAACTGACTGGTTTTTGTAACTGAGACAGAGTGTGTTTTTACTGCGCGGTACGGACTGGATCTTTAAATAAAACAGTTCACGCTTCGTCTTTAAAGGGTTACATAGGCACGGAACTTAGAACTGTCACGCAAAAAGCTGGTATAAATGAAACGTATATTTTAAAGCTGTACCGTGCCAGTCTGTTCCTCACATTATTAGCATTTAAAAGGAAAGAGCAGCAACACCAAAGTGCCTGAAGTGATAACGCTTCGGAGTTGTATTTTGGAATTGAGGAGTTCGAATCTCGGCCGAGGTGCCAAACAGCCTACATTTCCTGGTCTTTCGCGGTCCATAAACGCAAATGCCGGGATAGTACTTCAAATTAGGCCACGGCCGGGTCTTTCCATAAACTTTCCCATTTCACACATAACAGTCACCTTTCCTTTCGACACTACATATACACATACAAACACTTACATAAGTATATACACATACATACACTTACATAAGTATATACACATACATACACTCACATAAGTATATACATATACATACACTCACATAAGTATGTACACATACACTTACATAAGTATATACATATACATACACACATAAGTATATATACATACAAACACATAACTATATACACATACATACACTTACATAAGTATATACACATACATACATTCACATAAGTATATACACATACATACACTCACATAAGTATATACACATACATACACTCACATAAGTATATACATATACATACACTTACATAAGTATATACACATACACTCACATAAGTATATACATATACATATACTCACATAAGTATATACATATACATATACACATAAGTATATACACATACATACACTCACATAAGTATATACACATACATACACTCACATAAGTATAAACACATACATACACTCACATAAGTATATACACATACATACACTTACATAAGTATATACACATACACACACTCACATAAGTATATACACATACATACACTCACATAAGTATATACACATACATAACTCACATAAATATATACACATACATACACTTACATAAGTATATAAACATACACTCACATAAGTATATACATATACATATACTCATATAAGTATATACATATACATATACACATAAGTATATACACATACATACACTTACATAAGTATATACACATACACTTACATAAGTATATACACATACATACGCTCACATAAGTATGTACACATACATACACTCACATAAGTATGTACACATACATACACTCACATAAGTATATACACATACATACACTCGCATAAGTATATACACATACATACACTCACATAAGTATATACACATACATACACTCGCATAAGTATATACATATACATACACACATAAGTATATACACATACATACACTCACATAAGTATACACACATACATAAGTGTATACAAATACATACACTTATATAAGTATATACACATACATACACTCACATAAGTATATACACGTACATACACTCATATAAGTATACACACATACATAAATACAGTGTATTACTGACAGACTTGTTACATAAAAAAGTAAATAAATAAATTCAAACAAATATTGGTCATCTTTCCAAGCATTCAGAAAGTAACATTTCATGCAGACCGAACTTGTGTGAATTCGCCTGTTCTTTATTTAAGCCCACAAAGCGGACAAATGTATTCACGTTTCCGTCTGTCGGTCGCTCTGTGTATTTGTCCGTCTGTCTGTCTATAGGTTAGCATGTTTAATTTCCGAAACTATTCAACGAACTCCGATTATGCTTGGAAATGGAAATGTACTGTAAACGGAATGAAACGAATTCAATTTTGGCCCGTATCGGATACATCAACTCACTCTTCACAGTTTACCTGCATCGACTTTCTAAACAGGGCGCACAGATCTCGTTAAGGTCTGCAATATTTATGCTAAATGTTTTTCAGTGTGACAGATATTTAATGAAGTACAACGAAATGCACTTCCGGTTCCGTACAGTGTGACACCAGCCGGGAGCATAGCTTCCTAACACGTGTAGTGGTGCATACACATCAGGAGCGATGAGACACGCAGAATTCCAAAGGAAGGATATTAAAAATAAGTGAGCGGTCTTCGATTTTTGTTCTTGACTTACTGCAAAAGAAAGCGTTTTTCCTGGCAACGTGCGAATTGGAAAATATGGCTCTTAAAACAATGCAAATGTAAGAAAATGCAGCCTATAGTAAAAATTAAATGCTTTAGAATCATTGAACCTATTGTTCGCCTGCAAATTAATAAGTCCTGGGAAATATTTCTGACGCCAGCTGCCTTCTCGTTGTTAAATATATAAAAACAGAACACTGTAACAAGTACACAATTTGAAGCTTTCACGGCGACGAAATTGGATAAAATGTGTTCGGGCTATCAGCCGTGTTAAAGAGCCTAATGGTGAACAAGCCAACGTTTCGGGAGCCATCTCCGCCTCCGTCATCAGTGAAGTGACTTCCCTGATGACGGGGGCGACTTCCCTGATGACGGGAGCGGAGACGTCTTCCGAAGGGTTGGCTTATTCACCATTACGTTCTTTAACACGGCTGATAGCCCGAAAACATCCTATTCGTTGTAATTAGTATTACATATAATTAGCATGCAAATCGGTGTTTTATTTGTGTACATAACTTCCGCTACTGAAGTTTTTATTACCTTGAATCTGCCGCATATACACAAAGTCTGACGTCGTCTTCATGAGTGCAATTTTTAGCACGCAGGACGTGTCACATGTTATACGGAAGTGTGTCAATCTCATCAAATTTTCACTCCTCGCTGCTGGTGCTGAACTTCCCAAAGACATTATTCGTAAACTTACAAAATTTTGCACACCTGCTACATTGTTTGTTTGGCATTATGCAGACAGCTGTTTTGACAAGTATAGAAGGATGTAAGTTACATGATTTAAGAGATGTTCAAGTGAAAAGTTTTGCAACAGGCAAGCAAATCTGAAACATCGCTAATTACTTACATTTCCTCCACCCGGGGCATGATACGGCGAAACAGACAAAATTGTAAAATTATCAAAGTTGAAGAAAACTCTGCCTTGATTAAGAATCATATTTAACCTTTTAAAGCCTAGCGGGTACTTTGTGTATCACCTGGTTTAAAGTTGAAAAATTCTGCATTGCGCTGATAGTGCCTTTATGTGTTTTGCATGGATCTCAGATGAAAGAGCGACGTTTACCTTATACGTCATTAAACAATTCGTTTTTATAACCCAAGTGGAGAGTGTTTACAGCGCGGTAAGAGCTGAGTCCTTACATAAAACAGATTATCTTTCGTCTTTAAAGGGTTAATATTCTTTCAGAACGCTATGTAAGACGAACAAGAATATCACGGGCTACATTATTCACCGTCATCTACAAACATCGAAGAAGGCCACGATTGAGAGGCTCGAAATACCCGGACATATTGCGGACATCCCAGACTTGAATCGCTTCCTGAAACAGGCCAAATATTTTGTGCTTTGCCCAGTACCTCCAAGCAAGAGCCGGTATAGCAACGACTGCACTGTTCCACGTCTTCGGCACGTAAGTCTTTCTACTATTCAACGCTGCATAATTCAGGCAGCTGAAAAAGCGATGTTAAAAAAGCAATCAGTGCCAGTTTATTTTCATATCAGCCTCTCGTTCTGTCCGCATCGCAGTGACCTTAAGGTCACCACGCTGCTTCTATGTGCGTGTGTTTGTAGCGGTGTATGTGCGAAACATTAATGTTACGACCGATTCCATCTGTCTGCATGCCAGGCCTTGCAGTCTGTCCACGTGTCTGCATCCTCTAAAGCACATAAACGCAGATGACAGAGTTCAGACCTTTCCGAGGCCAGGCGGCATCCTGTAACTATTTATTCACTAGATAAATCAACCCGCGCCGTATGCAGCGTCGGCCCTCGGCAGTGACAGATGCACTTCACGTCCTTCAAAGTCGTCCCTGACCTTCTGATATCCCATCTACTTATCAACCTCACAGTTTGCTTTGAAACACAGCAGCAACTGGAATGTAAATGGTACATTTCCCAGCGCGGGACACTAAAATCCGCTTGGGACTTCAAAAAAATTAAGAAATTTTGGCAGAAAAATTATCTGTTCCTCTTCCAGCAAACTATTCTGAGACATATTTTTATGTGACACCAAAAGTTCGTAACACCACAGGTTACATCTGAGATTATGCATGTATTCGCCCCATCAGCACGGGGTTCCGTGAATCTGACTAACGACTACAATAAATTACGGGAAGAACTTCACGGTTTCGGATGCTTCGTTGTATATATAACACGGCTAGCAGGAAACAGAGAGTATTTGTCTTCACAACTTACACACAGCCTGTGGGCTGTTACACGTTGCACCTACCCAGCTGAGAAAGTACGCCCAGAGCTCTAGAATTACTCATAACATACCCATTTTGAATCAAGGCCGCTTTAAATCTTAGCATCACTTACTTCGTGGTTTTACTGAATTACTCTCACTTAAAGACATAAGAGTAGCCTTGCCTTAAAATAGGATTAAGTTCCCCGTTCGAAAGTTGTCAACCACACACACCTTCCCGCTCGACAATGAATGAACCTTCCGGTGGTCCTCACAGTCTCTTGCGAAGTGAACTGACGGCAAATATGCGGCCCGACAAGACAACAGAGACTTTTTTTCTAAACTGTCCTGCTTTCAGTGCAGGCCTATATCTAGCGAAAAATTTTAAAGGACTCTACACGTTAACCTTTTAAAGCCTAGCGGTAACTTTACATACCACCAGGTTTAACATTCAAAAATTCTACGTGGTGCCCACATTGCGTTTATGTGTTTTGTACGGATCTCAGAACAAACAGCAACTTTTGCCTTATAAAACATTAAGAGACTGGTTTTTATAACCGAGGTGGAGTGTTTACAGCGCGGTACGCACTGAGTTCTTACATAAAACACTTTACCCTTCGTCTTTAACCTTTTAAAGACGAAGGGTAAACTGTTTTATTTAAAGACCCAGTCCGTACCACGCTGTAAACACTTTTCATCTCGGTCATAAAAACTAATCAGCTTATGTTATGTAGAGCAAAAGTCGCTGTTTGTTCTGAGATAAATACGAAGCACATAAATATATTGTGGACAGAATGTACAATTTTTGAATGTTAAACCTGTTCGTGCATCAAATAACCAGTAGGCTTTAACAGGTTAAAGGGTTAATGACGACTGTATTTTGTGATAAAAGAACAAAATGGCCACTATCAAGCATCCTGTACCTCTCCCGCTCTCGTGCTGCGTAAACTCACAACAAACGAGTCTCTGTTACAAAGTCATGGCGACATAACCATTATAAGTGGTATAATGTCGCCGTTAAACATTGGTTAATGTCCATTTATATTTAGCGTCTATGCTTTATTGGTACAGTGGCACAAAATGAACGTACTGTGAATGAAGAACACCCTTCAAACGACAGGGACAGCAATACTGCACACTAAGCCCGCATCTCCTCACTGGCCTCTGCGCCTGCTTGCGTACAGTCCTACACACCATGATATACATACATTTTCGGCGACAGACTTGGAACATGAGCCTGAATACGCTGAAAGCTTAGACGCTTGGCGCTTATCTGAAAAGAGGGAGAGATTATCTGACTTTTGAAGGACGGGCATCAAGAGATTTCTTTCTATCGTGACATCTCTAAACCCACACTGAAGACAACCCTTTGGGCCTAGGCAGTCCAGCAGACAGGCGCACTTTTGGTTTCCTCTTTTGCAGACAGGCCTACCAGAAGTAGTGCAAGTTTTCAAACACACATCACAATGAGACAGAAACGCGCAACTGTGTCAACACTGCCTCTCTCTTCAAAACATCTGACTTCTAATTCGTCTATAGTCTAGTTTTGCCGAACAATATAACAAGGCTGTTATATCGCGTGGATACCCGCCGCGACACTCGAACTACTGTCTTCAAAACACTAACAGAAAAATTAAAATTCGTTAGGGAACAGACTAGCAGAAGATTTCCAATTTATGTCCATTAAGCAAATAATAAACAAATTCATAATACTCTTTGTTAAACAATCAACAGGCACAAAAATTCAAAATTATGTCTCTCATATAGCCAAATAAAAAATGAACTCAGAATTGTTTATTTTAAACCACCAAACAACAGACGGGCCGATCCCAGTGGCCGCGCAGTCTAAGGCGTAGGTCTGCGGCCGAGCGCTTGCTGAGATCGTGTGTTCGAATTCCACCGGGGGCACGGAATTTGTCTCTTGTACAGTGTTTGTGTTGTCAGGTAGAGGTCTCTGCGACGGGCCGATCCCTCGTCCAGAGGAGTCCTACCGACTATGGTGTGTGTCTGAGTGTGATCAAGTGAAAATAAACAACCTCGACACCTGCTGTGAACAAGTAGGTAGAAGAGGGAAGGACTACGAAACAACAGACGAATTCCAAATACGTCTGTTGTAAAAACAACTACAGGAATTCCATAAAACGCTCCGTTAAACAGTCAACTGCCAGAAAAATTCGAAACTGACAGATTAACAGACGACTTAAAAAACTCTGTTTGTTAACATCAACGGACCAATTTTTGAAACATTGTCCATTAAATAGGTAAATGACGACGTTATAAATAGACTTAATGCAACTAATAAGATAATTACTTCTACGGACAGAGCGAAACACTTCCGGCAGGTTCGTTCTGCTGCTGTCAGGAATTTCAAATTCGCGAACAACTTCACAAGATACGAAACGTACGTGCAACGTAATACTTAGGCGCGTACAACTTTGCGTCCTGAACACTTCTCATTGTTGTACGCAACTATATACATATATATGAGTATATATATATATATATAATAGAATGTTATTACTACCCCAATACTGCACTATTGTACTTCTCTGAAGAAGTGTACGCACGCACACAGCGACTATGTTGTTACGCCTGTCGGGCATACACAAATTCCCCAGTGGAATTCACACATTATGGTTGCCTACACTAAGCTGCAACTGCACACCCACACGAAAGTAAGCGAAAGAGTGCGGAAGGATATTACTGACAAACTGAACAAGCAATTTCCATCTGGACGACCTGAACTCTTTATGAGCTGGCTAGCATGTCCACAGTACGACAGTTCTTAAAATGTCCATAATTGTCCCGAGGTTCATCACCGTTCTCATAAAATCATATGATTGAACTATATCCGCGAAAATGAACTTCGTCCCAGCAGCATAATGTATAATGTACTGCACGCATGTCATTTTATGAGAAGCCGTTCCATTGATTGCATAGGCCTATTTTGGGGGGGAGGAGGACTACATCGTAACGCGGTCGGCAGAGACACACAGACAAAATGAAGACATAAACAGTAGCGCCTTACAAAGAACAATAAAAAGAAGTATCACGGTACTGAGGGTAAGCCAGAGTCTACTGACATTAAAATGCAACTGCAACAATCTGCTAGTTTCGCTTAACTGTACATTTTATGCCAAAAGACATGAGCAGTATGTATTTAATAAAACAGAACATACTCTTGCAATCAGTGACAGAGCGAAGTACTGACACGTAGACACTGAATGACACAGACGAAATAACTACAAAACCCGTACAAATTATGAATACAAGACTTTCAGGTGAATGTACGTAAAGAGGTAACTAAAATAATAATTGGCGCACGCGGTGGCGCAGTTGGTTGAGGCACTGCGGTACAAACCGGAAGGTCGCGGGTTCGATTCCCGATGGTGTCCTTGGAATTTTTCATTGACATAATCCTTTCGGTCGCACTATGACCCTGGGGTCGACTCAGCCTCTAACAGAAATGAGTACCAGGAATATTTCCTGGGGGTAAAGGCGGCCGGTGCGTATGGCTGACAACCTTACCACCTTCACGTGCCGAATGTCTTGAAATCTGGGAGCCGCAACCTCCTGGAACCCTGTGGGCCTGTCCAGGCCTGCAATGGGACTGCTTTACATTTTTACCTAACTAACATAATGACACAACTCAAGGAATGACCACATACAGGCAGACATGGAACCACCACACACACACACACACACACACACACACACACACACACACACACACAGAACGGCTGCAACATGCAGAGAAAACAGCGTGTGATTGTGATTCTGCATGACGTGAACAGGACTTCAGAACATTACACGTATTGGGTGAACACTTCAGTAAAAAAGAGGAAAAAGAAAAATAGGGCAATTTCATCCAATTTTTATTTTAAGGGGCAAATTGCGTAAATAAAACCGTATTATGGAAGCTCGGAGCAAGGGCTTGGAAGGAAAGCTCCACGCATTCTTGAACTCCGTACTACATGATTTTGAAGGCGAGAGGCATGCTTCAAGTGCCAGTCGCTTCATCCCGGTTGGCTGGCCCATGCTGCCGGTGTGGACGCCATGGCGTAAATAAAACTCCTCTACCCGGCGGGATGCAAATTCCGATCTTCCTATGCGTGGCCAGTCACACTTTTACTGACCTGATACAGCGCGACGTGTGACCCATATTTAGCCCTCTGAAACCACAGAAAGTGGTTCGGTATGCTGAACAGTTCAGCACAAGTAGAGACCATACTGTTGAACAGCCCTTACTGCATTTCTTATAACACGTGTTCCAGCGAGTGATCTTATTAACGCTATTACACTATTAAGCTTGAAGTGAATGTGGAAACCGCTTAATCAGGGGAAGCGGTCTCGCTCCCCCCCCCCCCCCCCCCCGGCCGTGCAACATTTTCCTACCCACATTCGAGATCAAAAGCACACGTGTTTGATCAGTGCTTCATCATACCCCTCCCCCCACAAACAGAGGTGCAAGTGCCTGTGTTAGCCCACTTGATGGCAGAAGGGTGACGTATCGCATTGCTGTTTGGGTCTTCCGCAGCTCACTTTCATTCGCAGAAAGATGCTGCCCTTCCTTTACACGTATCCATGGTAACTCTGACGCAGTTTTCCGCAGTTAAAGGACTCAGTTATGCAGTTCCAGTGACACAATACACGGCTGTCTACGTGTAATTACTAAGTATTTTTAAAGACTGAAATCATGCCGAGCAGATACGCTTGGTCAATGTTACGTCAATTTATATAGGTACACAAAATGGATGGCACTCTTATTTTTCCTCCTCCTCCTCCTCCTTATCATCATCACCACCACAGGCCAAGGTTGGTATACGCACCGCCGTGCAGAGCTGCCTACTGCGGTACTCACCATTCACACAATATCTTCACATCGTATTTCACACTACATAGGAAATCAAAAGCGTTAATAAATAAAACAAACAATAATCACGCATGACAGAGTTCTCAGTCAGTAGCAGTATTTACAGGTCACACTGTCTCAGTTTGCAACACTGCCTGTAAGCAGTCCGTATTCATAGGGAACATAGACTAATTTAAAGCACGTGTCCCAGACGCTGGGTGCGATGGTGACACGTACACCGTTAGAAGCAAGAGCACAGTGAAATTTAACGGGCGCTAAAGTGAATCTGAACCATCCATACTGATTCTAGGAATGCACATAGATTCTGCCAGTTTTAGTGTTTCCAAGAATCTGTATAGTATAACCCATTTGTCAACATTGCATTCCAAACCGTATTTTCAAACTCAATCCGTTCTTAAAGCAGTACTTGTTTTCGGAGACATAAAGTGCGGAGGAAAAGCGCTGAATCTGCGTACACATAATTCTGGCGGGAAGGCGGCGCAGCCTGTAAAGTGCAGGTCGAACAACAGGTGCTGGGACTTCTTTCCGCCACCACAACCACAGCGACCCTGGGGTGCATCCAGCCCGCCTATACTGCATAGTGGATAACAGGAAAAAGCAGGGCAGTCAACGTGTTCAGTCACCGCCATCCGCTAGGCTACACGGTTTAAGCATGTCTGAGATCTCGCTTCCGCGCCACCATACGCTTTCGTGGTACCTAGACACAAGTGCAGCTTCATTCGAGTTTATGCTCTCATCTCTTGAAAAGGATGCCAGTTGGAATATCAGAAGTTGCGAGCAAGATGAATCATGAGACTTTCCAAACATTTTAACACTACTATCAAAGCAACAAACATACACGTCCTCACGCCCTGCTGAAAATGACACAAAATGTTTTGATTTACAGATTTTTACGACACAATTATCCACACTGCAGATGCAACACCCTTCACAATATTTAGCTGCTACGATGGCCGGTAAGGCACGAAGTTTCGGCACAGCTGTACTGAAGTTCTGGAGCACGTCGGTGCGTTTACTCTTGCCCCTTGCGGGTTTCCGTTGTTACAAGATAAATTTATTTCTTACCGCGATCAATCAACACGTCACTCTGTTCAAAAATGTTACGCTCTCTCACTATACAGTTCATGCTACATTTTGTACGCCTACTGCACTGTAAGTTACGGCTGGTTGTACTTCCATCACAAACAACAAATAACAACGCCTAACAGAATTAACATGCAGACCCAATGTTAATGCAAATATTACCATCATTACAGTTCAGGTGTAATTTTTTCCAACAGCAAACTTTAGGCAGCGTCCAGCAATATGGGAAATGACGCGGAATGGCGGATAAGTGAAGACTTCATTCACTTTGAGCATACTGCCCTGTGTCTGTCTGTCTGTCTGTCTGTCTGTCTGTCTTCCGTCCGTCTGCCTGCCTGCCTGCCTCTCTGTCTGTCTGTCCGTCCGTCCGTCCGTATGTCTGTCTGTCTGTCCGTGCGTCCGCCTGTCTGTCCGTCCGTATGTCTGTCCGTCCGTCCGTCTGTCTGTCCGTCCGTCCATGTCTGTCTGTCCGTATGTCCGTCCGTCCGTCCGTCCGTCCGTCCGCCCGTCTGTCTGTCCGTCCGTCTGTCTGTCCGTCCGTCTGTCTGTCCGTCCGTCTGTCTGTCCGTCCGTCTGTCTGTCCGTCCGTCTGTCTGTCCGTCCGTCTGTCTGTCCGTCCGTCTGTCTGTCCGTCCGTCTGTCTGTCCGTCCGTCTGTCTGTCCGTCCGTCTGTCTGTCCGTCCGTCTGTCTGTCCGTCCGTCTGTCTGTCCGTCCGTCTGTCTGTCCGTCCGTCTGTCTGTCCGTCCGTCTGTCTGTCCGTCCGTCTGTCTGTCCGTCCGTCTGTCTGTCCGTCCGTCTGTCTGTCCGTCCGTCTGTCTGTCCGTCCGTCTGTCTGTCCGTCCGTCTGTCTGTCCGTCCGTCTGTCTGTCCGTCCGTCTGTCTGTCCGTCCGTCTGTCTGTCCGTCCGTCTGTCTGTCCGTCCGTCTGTCTGTCCGTCCGTCTGTCTGTCCGTCCGTCTGTCTGTCCGTCCGTCTGTCTGTCTGTCCGTCTGTCTGTCCGTCCGTCTGTCTGTCTGTCCGTCCGTCTGTCTGTCCGTCCGTCTGTCTGTCCGTCCGTCTGTCTGTCCGTCCGTCTGTCTGTCCGTCCGTCTGCCTGCCTGCCTGCCTGCCTGTCTGCCTGTCTGTCTGTCCGTCCGTCCGTATGTCTGCCTGTCTGTCCGTCCGTCCGTCTGCCTGTCTGTCTGTCTGTCTGTCCGTCTGTGTATCTGTCTGTCTGTGTTTGTCTGTCCGTCTGTCCGCCTGTCTGTCTGCCTGCCTGTCCGCCTGCCTGCCTGCTTGTCTGTCCGTCCGTCCGTCTGCCTGCCTGTCCGTCCGTCTGTTGCAGCGCCCGGACCAGCAGACACACGCTCACAAAGTCTAGTGTGAAGGTCAGCCTGCTGACGACAAACTCGGTCCCCCAGTTTTATGCCCACGAAGGTTGAACGCCTGACGTGGGAGTGGCACAACGGCCACTTGTTTAAGTTCCTCAAAAGAAGGTGTGGATCTTCCAAAAATATTCTGTTTTGGTCTCCGCATTTTAAAACCGTAATACAACAAAATGGCGGCAGCACGGGCTCTTTATTTATCGTCTAGTTTTATGGTGATAAATTACGCATCCCCAGGGCTAGAAATGAAGATGTGGCCACTGAGCTAAATCACACACACACACACACACACACACACACACAGCTATCAGTTGTGCATGAACTGTCGCTTAGTACAGTCACGCCTGTGACGACAGTGCCAAACCCTGAGGTTACGGCTGACAGCTTTAACGTAGACCAGGTATGTATTAGGGAGTTCCCCCACACATGTGGTGATGTGGTGGTGGTGGCGGTGGCGGCGGCGGCGGTCGTAGTGCTGGTGGTGGTGGTGCTGGTGGTAGTAATGGTGGGGGTGGTGATGGTGATTGTTGGGGTGGTTACGCTGATGTTGGTGGTGGTGGTGGTGATTCTGTAATCGAGTATGTCACGTTTCATACATTCCAAAGAAGCTGTATAGTCGTGTCACGAATTTACAATAATTTTTGTACGCTGGATATCTCTAATAATTCAAATCTCAGCAGTTTATTATTTGCACGTAATTCTTTAATATTACAAAAGCCCGCGCTTTGCCCACAGGTCCATTTTTACGTTGCCATACGGATCTCAGGGCACACAGCGATACGCCTATTTCCGTAGGCAGCATTAACTGATGGATCTTTCTAATGGAGACGGAGTTTTCACTGTGCAGTAGGAAGACAAATTCCAAATATTTGTTAGAAGGCAATAAAAAAACTTTTTGGCCATTTGACGGTAATGCACCCCTAAAATATACACAACTCGAGGAAAAAAATTCGGCCCTATTACCGGACATCCTGCCAAAAACGTGCGTCTTGACGTCAGTATTTCCTAGACAAACGCAGCAGGACTACTCTGAACTAGGACACGACCGAATAGCTGCGTACTGTGTTCTCATTCATATCTCATTCGGTGCTGTTACAGCTTTTGGCTGAACAGTGTCACAGTACAGCCCGAGCAGTGACCGGCACATCCCTCCTTTCGATCGGCCAGCAATTAATCACGTAACTGGGCTTTAAGCACAAATACGAACGGTAAGACAGAATGCCCGCAAACCATGAATCAATATGAAGCAGGTAGGTGAGTCTGGGCGAGACTGCTAGCTGAAGTCGGTCGAGAAGTCAACAGAGATTGCGACGATCGATCGACGACTGAAAGCTGCGAACCACGCACAAGCAAGTAAGCGAACAGCAGTACTGAAAAAGAGGAGTGCTTGTGATATCAAGTTAACCGTTAGGCGCACCTGACGGTTCTGATCCCGTACCAAAATAGCTCTAAAACCAACATTAGCGTTTCAAAGAATTTATTATAAGAGGGTGAAAAATTACACACTTGTCTGCAATGGAGAAAGTAAATTCTCTTAGCTGCAGTACATAAAGATGAGTGCGTGTTAAGGCTTGACAAAGACTACACGGACAAGAGACGCTGAAGGGAACGCCTGATGAATGCTTAAAACATAATTAATTTTATTCATAAAAATTCTTCTAGAAAGCAACCCTAATTAAAAGAATTATTTATACGTTTTACAAGAGCGTTTTGTCATTTTGGGAATTGTTAAATGCAGGCCACGTAAGTATACCGCTCCGCTCTTTTATTAACGCGTGAAAATAAGATATTCACACTTGGAGAAAACAGTCAAATCTCGAAAACTGACGTTTTATGTAAGTAAAGAATGCCTCACAACGGCCCAGACAGCAGACTTCTGAAACAGCCTCACATATGTAAAGTGCAGTAGAGCAAACGGAAGAAAGTCTGACCAGTTCTCCGAATAAAGAAAACATGACACCCCAGTTTGCCTTTCAGGAGCTCACGTGTTACTATGAGTTGCGCCTAAGGGGCCCGAAAGTTGCAATAATATTGTGGAGGGAATCCGCAGGATTAGTGAGAATTTGTGAGGGTGCGTGGTGGAAGAAAAACATAAACACTGGTCTGCTACCCGAATTGCACTTGATGCGCAATTCCGTTTCTGGGATAGGACTACTAAAAACATGATGATCACGAAAACAGGCACTTTATACCATTTTATTAGGGTATTAAACGACACTATATCTACTACTAATTGTACGTAAAAGATTCCCCCTTTCCTGCTTAACATCTTTTCGCGGGTGGGAAGCTCCAGTAACCCAGATGATAATGTGGGCGAAGACCTGCTGAAGGACTAGTGAGAGCAGAGTGGCCTGGGGAGAGAATGTTCGATAGCAGCAGAGAAGGAAATTCCCTCACAGCATAAGTGATAAACACCGGCACGTGACAGCCTTCGGTACTCCGCGCCAGGGATGTTACAAGGGGTCGGGCGCTCAATATATGAATTTATTACAACGGTACTTTACAAAGAACTTACACAGGCGGGCCCTACAGCTTGCAAAATGCCTCGGACCTGATAAAAATAAAAATGTTGAGTACTGGAACAGTATTTAATTGGTACGTCTAACGCAAGCAGAGTAAGAGGCAACACTCAAGAATTACGACGAAAATTAACAGAAATAAAAGTGAATACCGTCATAAAAACACAAAATAAAAGGAAATTAAATTGAGGGTAAACCAATGAAAACGCATGAATGGAAGAACGTTACTAAAGTTAAATAAAAATTGGCAAAAGAAGAGTCTTTTGACTAGACACAATAGAAACCTATGCAACTACCCGGTACAAAGAAAGAAGTATATTAGGGGAAAACTGGACAGACATCCGACAATATGGCAGACGTTGAGGGACAAACTCCTTCTACTTGGAGCTACAAAACGTCTTAAACAAACAGGTGGCGACTGTAATTTCAAAACCGCCATCAAGCTTCCCGTCCATTGGGTAGCAGCGGCTATTTCCTTGCTATTAAAGCGGTCGGAGCTTGAATCTTACCAATCCTGTCCATACAGTGTACACGTGCCTTTCAACAGAACCGATTACGAAATAGGATGGTGTAATTACAACCTGGGAAAGCGTTCATTATTTACTAGCCACGTACCCGGCGTGGCGCCGCATTACATCTTACGTACAACTACAACGTGTAACAATTCTACAGCTATTAAAAATAAAGAACCAAGCTAACTATTTCACTTTTAACATGTTAAGAAAGACAAACATAATTTCTCTAATGTAAAAGGAAAGTTGAATATAGCTCAACCAAATCACGTGGGCTAGCACTTTCCTTAATCACAGTGCATTCAAACTCCAAGCACGCTGGGTGGAGAAACACTGCGTATTTATAGCTATTTTATGCTCCAGGGAACACCACCTGGCACAATGTGCCCATGGAAGGTAAGTCTATAAATCTTGCTTTGAGGCTGCCACATGAAGATCTCGTATATATTTTGGGTACGACGACTCTCTGAGCCACCTCCGAGTTCAATTTATTTTCTCGAATTATACTTGGTTGCTCACTCTGAAACTGCAGTTAGCGGATGTGTTTGTGTTCCCGAACACTGCATGACAGTGAACGACGTCCCTTCTTTGCATCGCTCTTTCCTATTTTCTTCGTTTCTTTGCATCCTCGCCTTCGGTTTCTTTCTTTCTTTACTCATTTATTTATCCGATTATACTATCAATTTGTTTACCTGCTGTTCCTTTGTCAAAATTCTAAAATCAGGAGTATTTAATAACTGTAAATAACTGTACAGCCGGTCCCAGCGGCCGCGCAATCTAAGGCGTAGGTCTGCGGCCTAGCGCTTGCTGGGATCGTGGGTTCGAATCCCACGGGGGGCGTGGATGTTTTTCTCTTGTGAATGTTTGTGTTGTCAGGTAGAGGTCTCTGCGACGGGCCGATCCCTCGTCCAGAGGAGTCCTACCGACTGTGGTGTGTGTCTGAGTGTGATAAAGTGAAAATAAACAACCTCGACACCTGCTGTGAGTAGGTAGAAGGAAGGGCTATGAAACGAAACGAAACATAACTGGACAAGTAATTGTAAAAAAAACCATTACGTAGATTTAGTAAATATATATAAGAAAAGAATGCCTGTCATCTTTGGACATAAAACAGGACTACTTCATTTCCCACTTAGCCCAATAAATACTGACAAGATCGAAGGGTGCTAGGGATATGAACGTCTCAGCCTGCAATGAACATGCTACTGCAGCCAGCATACGTATCCGCAAGAGCAATCCTTACGGTAAGGTATAACTGTACATAGCGGTCAATGGATGAAACGGTTCGCCGTTCTTGGGAGGCAACTTCTCCGTCACTGGTGTCGAGCGAATAATCTAAACATCATCAGCAGGCGCGCGGCTCCTCTTCAATGCTTAAAGGAAGTTAACGAACACCGCAGTAGACGAGAATTAAAAGAAACAGTGCCAAGGAAGGTGCGCACTGACAGTTGGAACGAAAACACAGAATTGAAAATGTTACCGCCCTCTGCTTCCCACTCTCACATTCTTTCCTTTCCATTGCTCTCATCCTTAGTTTGGTTGTACTTCTCTGTCATGTTCTCGTTTCCCTTTTCCTGTTGCTTATATGAAAGTGGTAAAAAACTGCATCCTGTTCATAGTCATGTACACATAAGCGCCCCATGTTCTTAAATCCCTGCCTTTGGACTTTGTCATGCATCAGTCAGGCACAAACACAAGGGACACATTTAGAAAACACACTCTCTCCGAAATGTTATATCTTAAATCCGAGTTTCCAGTCTCTGATGCACCTATATCATCCATACGCAGCAAATACCCTGTTAGTAGAGTAGTGCATGTGTGTCTTTTTCACACAATATATCACTCCGCCTTATACAGACCTAGCAAAGCTGCCCCCTTCGCACGAGAGTGTGATTCTCCTTGCTAGCACACCGAATGCAGACCATGGCAATCTGAACAGCTTCTGGCATTAAAGCACAATAATTCAAATTCAGTATCACGGCACTGATGTATGTAAATGCAAACGCTTTAAAGCTTTTAAAATCCGAAATAACCTTTCGACTTTCAAAGCTTCATGACAGACGGATCGCAGAATCTATTTCACATATCGTACGTTTGCTCAGTAGTGACCTGACATGAAAAACATTGAGGGTATCGTACATAAAGTAGTGATAGTATTAAGATGGATTGCAGGAAAGTCGGTTGTGAGGAAGGGAAGTGTCTAATAGTCGTTTAGTTGTAACCACTGTCAATGTCGTCCACCAAACGTCACAATATCTGCCTGGATACAAACAAACGCACAACTGTCTACTTACTTCCTTTCGGAAAAATAATTTGAAAGTAATAAGATGTGAACATCCGTCAATGTACTCGCCGTTCTAGAGGGTGTACTTCACGTTCCCTCTGGTACTAATACAGGGTCTTTCTTTTATCGCCGCGCGTATCATGACAGCTCTATCGCATATAAATTATGCTTCAGCCATGATACCCACTGAGAGCTGCGGTGATCTGGACAGTGATAAAAGAAACGCGTTAAGTAATAACGCTCACCGCCATCTTGCATTTTATAATCACTTTCAAGTGCACAGTAACGGAAAACATTACCATGCAAACGTGTAAAGCAACAGGGAGAGTTAAGAAAAGCGAACGCACAGCTCTTACTGCTGACCAGACTGTTAGGTTCATGCGCCGTACAGGACAGTTTTTGCACTTCAGAATTCTGCAGAAGAGGGTCAAATGCCAAACAATAACCAAATTACAGCTTAAAAATAGAAGCGTTGTTTATATTCAATTAACTTTTGTGTACAATTACACACAAATTCAAATATCGTATCGCACAGCACTATCTGTGCCTGCGTTACTGCGAAATTACTCAGCTGAGCACACCCCACATTCCAGTTACGTCACATGCGTACCAATATCAACACGAAATATCGCATTCGTAATCACCACTAACAACAGCATTCCACGAACTGCCATCAGTCGTCACTGTACATTTCATCATGCAATCGTGGACACACTGTATTTAATGATGCTGTACCAATATGGAGTAAGCCTTTATAAGTCAGTGAATTTACTGATTACAGTCTTTGTGGACGAGGTTAGAATTCTAGTGGCAGCAACAGAAGGTTCTCCGGAAACTGTGGATCCAGCGTTAATCCAGCTGATTTCCAAGGCTCTTTCCACAAAAGGAAACCGGGGGAGGGGGAGGGGAAGGGCGTGGAGCTGCCCAGTCTACTTTATCTAGAATGCTAAGAATATTACCTCATGCACAGAATATCACAAACCAACCACGTGCACACTTTATTACGCACTAAAATATTCGAATTGCACTCCTACATGTTTCGAACCGTCATTCGGTTATCTTCAGGGAGAGTCGCAGTTTCACAAATCACACACACACATCCAACAGTGTGGTCACAACATTTGGTTACGGCTGTTTGTAATGCACCAGTTGAGCTGCCGAAATATCGATAAAACTTCTTTAAAACGAGGTGCGTTGATGTCCGTCGAAAAATTGCTTCATGTATATCGAAGGGATTTTAGTGCATAATAAAGTGTGCATGTAGTTGGTTTGTGATATTCTGTGCATGAAACAATGCACGGTTTGAGTCCTTAAAATATTACGTCATGCCTACGCTGTCGTATGCAGACGTCAGGAAAGCGGATTTACTATATGTACGCTGACTGACGTAGCCTGGCTTCGTACTTGTGTACATGTGATGATCAAAAATGGCAAAGAAGTGATGGCACTAAGGGAAGCCTATCTGCAGTGGGAATCACGGCATATTTTTGGAAGAACACGAAAAACCTCTGTTAATGTAGCCCTATACGCAGGCAAACATGATTGCCACGTCATATAATAACTTTTCTAGCTGTGCCACAAATCAGCTGCGTGACGGGATGAGACAGCGTCACCCACAGCCGTATACGTCATGAGTTACTCAATCTGCAATAAGGGCCGGTGACAAACAAAAAGAAAAATAAACAGGATGTAAGGACGGCAGAAGTAGAAAGTCAATAAATAAACAAAAATAAACAAACGTACAAGCAAGGAAGGAAAGAATTACAAGAAGTAGACACACAAACAAGAAAGATGAACACACATGCAACGAAAACATTTAACAGATTGTGAAAGGTATGTAAATTATGCCAGTTAGTAGCCCGTCCGTACACTGTCAGTATCAGCCCACGTCTCTGAAGGGCAGTCGGTACCATTAGGCCTACTTACTGATTCACCGCACAGCCAATGTGCTGTATACTTGTATATTCCGATGTAAGGTAACCGCAGACGTACGGCGTGATTGTTCCTTGTCGTGCGGTGGGTTTACACAGAGGCTGTCGGTACTGCAGTCACAACCGGCACAACAAAATGCCAGTGGAGAACTTGTGGCCAGGACCCACTCTTAAATACACATGAAAAGCTACGAGAATTTTCCGGATTATAAGTTACCAGCCACAAGAAAAAGCAACCTTCAGGGGTTGTTTAAGAAGGAAAAATAACGCCTAATGGGGATATCACGTCCGTCCGTTGTGCTCTAGTACCCGCGGCTAAACCCTTTGTCGGATTTTCACGAATTCCGTGTACTAGTTCACACACCGCTGCTAAGCAAGTGCGGCTTCGTGAAAATTGGCGCAACGGCGGCTACCAGCTAGTTGCGGGCGTGGGTGAGCTTTTGCCTGCTAGTCGCGGGCGTGAGTGAGCTTCTGCCTGCTAGTCGCGGGCGTGAGTGAGCTTCTGCCTGCTAGTTGCGGGCGTGAGTGAGCTTCTGCCAGCTACTTGCGGGCGTAAGTGAGCTTCTACCTGCTAGTTGCGGTCGTAAGTGAGCTTCTACCTGCTAGTTGCGGGCGTAAGTGAGCTTCTACCTGCTAGTTGCGGTCGTAAGTGAGCTTCTACCTGCTAGTTGCGGGCGTAAGTGAGCTTCTACCTGCTAGTTGTGGGCGTCAGTGAGCTTCTACCTGCAGTCTCCGTATTTCTTTAACCTATGTCTGTGAAACCTGGTGCAGATTTACGTGCAACACCATTCAGTAGTTACGAGCTTCGTGAAAATCGGTACAGCGGAATATTTACTCTACGCAAGGGCGTAAATAAAATGTTGCCACACATTCTCAATTTTCGTCCTATTTGGATGAAATTCGGCACAAAGGATCTCCATCCACTACTGTTGTTCCAAAGCGAGCTTCGTGAAAATCGGTACAGCGAAAGGCTTACTTCACTTAAGGCGTCCGCGAAATTTTGCCCGTGTTTTCTACATTTTTTGTCTAATGTGGACAAAATCCGGTACATGAGATGTCCACAAAAGCTTGAGTTACTCAGCACCAGCAGGTTTGGCGGAAATAGAAACAGTGACAGCCATACTTTATTTAGGAGCGTAAATGGAATTGCTGTCCGTGTCTTCCACCTCTGCTGCCTGATTTGGATGACCTTCGGCCAGCCAGAGATCTGAACACGACGGTGCGCAGCACTTGTGAGTTCCGTGACAACCGCTGCAGGTAAGGCCATGCTTTCTTACGAGTGCAAATAAATTTACATTCACGCGTGTATCGTAAGGATCTACGTTACTAAACAGTAAATAAACCGTTGGTAAATAAAGCCTGTGGGCTCTGTCACGAAGTACGCCGTTCGTTACTTTGTAACGACCTGTATGCATTTAGTTCGTGAAATCAGTAATGAAAGAATACATTGTTGTCTCTTAGAACATTAAACCAATCATTTGCATCATCCGCAAAGTGAATATATAAATTGCGCTCGCAATACACAACAAACAAATGTTGCTCTGCTCAAAATTACAGATAGAACTGGATTACTAAATATCTGTTCTTAATCTTATATATAATTTGATAAGACCTGTAACGGTCTGTAACGCTGTAACTTTCTGCCCATATACAGCATTAACTGACTGGTTTTTATAACCGAGACGGTGTGTGTTTGCTGCGCGGTACGGACTGGGATTTTAAATATTTCAGTTTAATCTCACTCTGTAAACGGTTAATCACAAAGATATAAAATAGCGAAGCAATATCCGTCAATAGTAACGCCTGTAACGCTCCGATGTTGGGGTTTCATGGACCGCCACGTGAATACACGGAATTGTGTTTTCTGCGCTGTACGACCTGAGCCTGTAATGCAATTCAGCTTTATTTATGTGTCCTTATGGATCTCAGAACAAACATAATTTCAGTCTTCAAATGGCTAACACGAAGATATAAAATAGCAATGAAATATCCTAAACAATGTTCTCTTTGGTGTAATTTTTTATTTAAGGCAGTGCCATGGCCAGGCGGTTAGCAATATTAATGGCGCCGTTCGAATTTACATGAAAAGCGACAACATATTGTACTTCCTCCCAGTGCCGTATTACTTTATAAATAGCTTTTTCAGTTTAGGATGAATTAAACTTACCCTTAAATAGCTGCATCCAACAGTGGACGCATCATTACGGGTTAAAGATATCAGTGCATTTCCCCGCGCCTCGGCGAAGAACATGGCGGCAGTTACAAGACACGTCCAGTTCGTTTCAGTCCTACCCACTTCATAACCATCCTTAACTGGCATTCACTTTGAAGCTTCATTAGAATTTAAAATGACACCACAATGGCCATATTATAACACTTTTAAAGGATTCAACACTTTGTTACACGAACAAGAACATAACAGCACACATTACAAACAAATTAAAAGTAACTGACACACGAGCTATATTCCACTCTCGCCACGCCATTATGCACACGATTGCAACTAGGAGGAGGAGGGGATGTCATGCTGCCCATCGCCTTACACCTGCTTCCCCCAACCCCCCTCCGCCACGATCTACTGATCAGAATTTGTACAATTAATTTCTATTGCTGACTGACGGAAGAAAATAAATCAGTAAGTTAATATATTTGTAACAAATATTATTAGGGCTTTCATGCGTATTTACATTACGACATGCGTTATTAAACAAGCTGAATTAGAATTCTTAAAATTATACAAGTGCTGTTCCTTACTGCCACCAGATGTCACTACTAATCAAGAGGAAAAACCGGTTTTTGCTGCTCCGTAAGAACACGTGCGATATCACTCTGCCCTGTGCTCTTTGCAGCCTGGAGTGTTGAGTATTGGCTAATCAAGATGAAACTTTAGAGTCACTTCTATTCGACGTCATGTGGAATTAAGTGGGGGATAAAGTGACACGGGACCAGGCATTTCTCCTCTTTCATTCTGTTCTCCTCTGCTAGCCAACATTCCACAACTGCTCCACACTACACTGTCACAGCCCCTTCATATGCACGATAGACCTAGCGTGGGGCGTTCGCATCTGAACCTTATTTCGGCTGGATACAAAGAAAGGAAATCAAGATTCGTGAAGAAATGACGTCCTCACAGCCGTGTTATTGCAAGTTCAAGTCTTCTGGGATGCGACTCTGTGTCACTGGGCAATATGTTAACAGATGCTTGAAGACCTGAATACTCAGTTTAAGATATATTTACGTGTAAACTAGCTGTAAAATGAGGATTCAGATTTTCTGGGATAATAGGCTGTGTCGTTTGGTGAGTGGTCCCCGACGTTTCGAAGTACCGTAGTATCCACGTTCGAAACATCGGGAACCACTCACTATAGGACACGGCGTCAACACAGACGACTTGAATCCTCCGAAACGCCGCTGTGAGAACCACAAATCTCGTAGATATGTAATATAAGGAAGTCAGTGCACTTGAAGAAAAGAATGTGAGTTGTAACTTAACCCAATCCTTGCTTTTTACAAACGTATACGTCATCAAATTGAGAAGAATGAGATGGGCGGGGCAAGCAGCACCTAGGGCGAGGGGAGAGGTGCATACATGATTTTGGTGGGGAGACCTAAGGGAAGGAGACCACTTGGAATATAATATGGGATGATAATATTAAAATGGAGATTCAAGAACTGGGGAGGGGGGCATGGACTGGATTGATATGGCGCAGGATAGGGACAGGTGGCGGGCTCTTGTCTGTATAAAAATTCATTAATGCAATGCTAAGTGAGGCTTGGAGCTCCATAGGCTGCCGCCAGATGGCAGGGCAACTATGAGAACGTTGGCGTTCCACAGACGGCCACTAGAAGTCAGGAGACGTAAATACAGAAAACTGTTCTCTGCGCGGCACGATCTGAGCCTGTAATATTATTCAGCTTTGTTTACGTGTTTTGTATGGAACTCGGAACAAACCGCGATTCTTTCTCCAAACAGCATTAAATGATTGGTTTTTAAACCCCTGTCGGAGTGTGTTTACTGCGCGGTACGGACTGAGCCTGTAATATAATTCAGTTTTATTTACATGTTTCTTATCGACCTCGGAACAAACCGCGATTGTTTCCCATACAGCATTAACTGACTGATTTTTAAAACCCTGTCGGGGTGTGTTTACTGCGCGGTACGGACTAAGCCTGTAAAATAATTCAGCTTCATTTAAATGTTTTGTACGGACCTCGGAACAAAACACGATTATTTTCCTATGCAGCATTAACAGACTGATTTTTAAAACCGAGACGGAGTGTTTACTGCGCGGTACGAAATAAGCCTGTAAGTCTTAAGTCTTTTAATGGTTAATCACAAATATATAAAATAGCAAAGAAATATTCGTAAACAATGTTCTCTTTTATGCAACTTACGATTTAAGGTCGTGCCATGGCTCAGGCGGTTAGCCGCCAGCCTCCCAGTGCGGAGGACCGAGTTCGATCCCGGGTCAGTCCAAGTGGGATTTGTGGTGCACAAAGTGGCACTGGGACAGGTTTTCCCCGAGTATTTCGGTCTTCCCCTGTCAATTTCATTCCATCGTTGCTCCATTACCAGGAAAATGACAATAATAATAATAATAATAATAATAATAAGCTTAATCATAAGGTTGCACAAGAAGCCTTAAGGTTGCGGTGCGTCCGTAGCGTCTGCTGCGGGGTCCTTCCCCACAAAAAACTTAAATCATGGTATGGGATTATATGATGTGGCTTTTCCTTCAAATGCTTCAACCTTTTGCCTTCTGCAAGCAGTAAGCCCATCTTATATAAACCGTAACACTGTCAGTCACTGTCACACTCCCACACTGAAGTTTCATGGACGGCCACCACATGGCAGGAAAAGACCAGACACAGAATTTAGTTTGACGGGCGCGCGGATGGTATGTAACAGACACGGCTAATTGGGGTTGCCACGTTAACTACGTAAAGGTTCGCTGGGAACTAACAGGACAGTATAATATACATATATACTTACACACACATTATTGGGGTTTTCACGATAACTGCGGGCACCACTACGAAATTATAATACACAGGCATATACATTATTCAGGTTTCCACGGTAACTACGTAAATGGGTGTGCCTTGCCTGCCCACACCGCGAGGCTTCTGCGGTAACTACAGAAAAGCGTGTACGTTGCCTGCCCGGATCGCTGGGCTTCTGCAGTAGCTGCGTATATGAAGTGCTCCTTGCCCCCACGGGTCGCGAGTTTTCAAAGGTAACTAAGTATATGGGTGTGCCTTGCCTGCCCGGATAGGGGGGTTTCCGCAGTAACTGCTTACATGAACTGTGCCTTGCCCCAACGGGTTTCGGGGATTCGACGGAAATAAGTAAATGGGTGTTCCTAGCCTGCCCGGGTCGCCGGGCATCAGCATACTAGTATTTATAAAATTGTGTATTGTGTTTCCACCCCCTTCCCTTGTGACTCCATCGACTTTGCCTCTATTAATCTGGTCAGCATTGCATATACGTAGTCCTTCCCACTTGTACCTACTCACAGTAGGTGTCGAGGTTTTTTATTTTCACTTGATCACACTCCGACACATACCACCGTCGGTAGGACTCCTCTGGAAGAGGGATCTGTTCGTCGCAGAGACCTCTATCTGACAACACAAACACCGTACAAGACAAAATCCATGCCTCCGGTGTGATTCGAACCCACGATCCCAGCAAGCGCTCGGCCGCAGGCCTACGCCTTAGACCGCGCGGCCACTGGGATCCGCGAGCATTAGCTATGCTACTTATATTCAAAATGAAACACGTTTCCCCCTCCCCCTTCAGAGTCCATCTAAGCGTTAGGTACACGTAAAGGCGACACTGAGGACCGCTACTGTAAACGTAGCTCCGGCTGATGATGCACGAACTTGGCAAAACCACTGCACACTGCAGCTTACCAGCAATACTGACTTCCGAGTGTCACGAGCACCCAGCGTTCTTCTCCGTCAGTACAAACATTTTAAATTGCAAAGAACATTAAGTCCAGAGCAATCACAGTTTGAAACACGCATTAAATTCGATATGTTTCAAAATATAACATTTCGTCATTTATCATACGAATCTTCAGTTCTGTTTAAGTTTGTGAACTGATGGTTTGCGCTTTTCATCCGCTCGGCTAAACGAGACAGCAAACATTTGGTTTGCTCTCCATCGGCCGGTCCTGTAACGTTTTTAATTAAACAGCGCGCACCCACCGGTCCTCCCAGCCTACGTGTCTCTCTGTCTCTTTCCCTCACCCCTCGTTATAAAATTCAGAGAACACTAGTAATAGAATTACATGCATGCTAAATTTGTTTGGCTATTCAGTAATGATCAAATGCTCAATTCAACGGAAAAACGTCAGGGATTATCAACTTATTTGCAATTCAATTTCCTACTAAGTAAATCAGCTTACAAATCGTCCACTGCACTCTTAAAGGAGTACGACCTGTTTTTAAAAGCCAAGGAATTTCACTTTAATTTAATTTTTGTTTTATTAATTTTTAAATGTGTTTATTGAAAGGTATCACCAGTTTAACTGTTGACAGGGTGTGCACGCACGCACGCACACACACACACACAGATGACTAGTCTTGCTACTACCAGCAAGGCGCGTTGGGAAAGCGATCCATGTGCTGAGTTCACAACGAACAGCGACGTGCTACTAATTTTGATCGCCATGCCCGTTCGTAGTAGTTCCTTTAACGACGTCGATGTTATGTTTTACAGAATATTAGGGCATTACGTATTAAATTGCCAATTTGTGTGACAGTGTTTGTACCCAGTACAACACAGTTACTTTCAGGGCTGCGATACGGCACAGTGAATATACTACAGCCATAGGCTGTTTCTTAACACGTATTCGCTACTTCTAGCAGAAGGGGACTTTGCCGGCTCTAACGTAGCTACCTGGCGGTGAAGGCACGCTTACTGCTGTCCTTCAGTCAGCTGCCCAGTTAGAAGCTACAGCTCATGTTGAAATCACCAGCTGATATGTGTAGATTGAAATTCCTGTCTACAGGGTGTGTTTACGTACTGTAAAGCATTACTTTTCGCCTAGAACCGATACCGATACACTAATGCACTGCATGCAATTTCTTCTTCTTCTTCTTCTTCTTCTTCTTCTTCTTCTTCTTCTTCTTCNCAATTTCTTCTTCTTCTTCTTCTTCTTCTTCTTCTTCTTCTTCTTCTTCTTCTTCTTCTTCTTCTGGTATTACAGTCCTTGGTGGACCTTCTCCTCTTTCAAAATTGCTCTCCACTGTTCTCGGTCTTGTGTCTTACGCCTCCAATTCTTTACGCCTATCTTCCTTAGATCTGTTTCAACTGACTCCATCTACCTTGCCCTGGATTTTTCACAGGCAAGCAATTTAAATTCCTTAAAAATTAAGGTGAACCTTATTTACCTCGTTGTTCCTTTACGCACTTTGATGGTTCCACTTATGACAGCCGATCCCAGCGGCTGCGCGGTCTAAGGCGTAGGTCTGCGGCCGAGCGCTTGCTGGGATCGTGGGTTCGAATCCCGTCGGCGGTACGGATGTCTGTCTGTTTTGAGTGTTCTGTTGTCAGGTAGAGGTCTCTGCGACGAGCCGATCCCTCGTCCAGAGGAGTCCTATCGGCTGTGTGTATGTCTGACTGTGTGTGATCTAGAAAGGTCTACAAAGAGGCGGCCTGGGGCCGCCGTGGGCTACTGCGCCACGGGAAAGAAAACGTTACGACAGGGCCAGTGGCTTTCCCCAAACTGCCTCACATTATTGTAACAAAATCTGTAGTGACGTTATTTGTAACGCCGCGTGTTCTCTTGGTTTTCTTCAGAATATCTACGGGATTCTTAACAAGAAAATTCTTGACCTCACTGTTCCAGGGGTTTGCAGCTTTAGTGTTACTACATCTGACTTCGAGTTTCTTGTTCCTGAATTACTAGCCATTACTGTTCATCGAATTCAGTCCACTGCTAGCGTGCGATCTGCCAAGTTCCTTGTTTAGTTCAGCGTTATGTAGGTGGTGATTACGCTTTGGTTTATGAAATTTTTCCCTCAGATGACTGGTCCTGAGTGTTCACTCAGCTGCTAACACCTACTCAGCTGCTGCAGTTGCTTAACACACATTCCAAGAAGCTCACGTTTATACGGGTATTTGTGTGTCCCGGCACACTGCAGAACTACGTTAATGGAACGGCACTATTTTCATCCTTATAAGAAAACGTAATCTGGTGTAATTATACCAGCCTTTGTAATTAAGTGGTGCCGTCACGCTTCAGCTCTTTTGTTGCCTTATGTTTTCAGCCGCCGATCCCAGTGGCCTTGAGTTGTAAGGCGTAGGTGTGTGGCCGAGCGCTTGCTGGGATCGTGGGTTCGAATCCCACCAGGGGCATGGATGTTTGTCTCTTGTGAGTGTTTGTGTTGTCAGGTAGAGGTCTCTGCAACGGGCCGATCCCTCGTCCAGAGGAGTCCTACCGACTGTGGTGTGTGTCTGAGTGTGATCAAGTGGCAATAAAAACCCTCTATACCTGCTGTGAACAGGTAGGTATAATAGGGACGGACTACGAAACGAAACGAAACGATGTTCTCAGCCTTAGCGTATCTAGGAAGTGGTTCCCATCCTTGTAACAGGTACCACTGCCCTTGTTTTAACAATGACTTCAAAGCAGTTTTCAAATCCTTATTGCTACATGCCAATTCGTATTATTATCGTTCTTTAGATTCCGAACACGTTAAATTTGTCGGTTATCACTTAACCGGTTTTTATCGTTGTCATGTTTGTAAATGTTCACCTACCAGCAATGTTTCTCAACAGACGTGCACGTATATTTGTGACCTGTCTCCTTGCCAAACTGCACGTACTTAGCTAACAGACGTGCACGTATATTTGTGACCTGTCTCATTGTCAAAATGCACGTACTGAGCTGCAACTGTTGCTCAGTTATTGCCATCAAACCGCACGCCATACCGCATTTACTCTTCGTGGAAGACGGCCTGAAAGCAAAGCCTGCAACATATCAGTTAAAGGTGCTTTAATGAGTAATACACGTTGCACAGAATATTGCCCCATTAAAGGCAGGTATGAATTAAGTCAGCCGTTTGCTGCAGACAAGACAGCTATCCATTTTCTTCAATTCAACATTCTACAGCGTGACTTACATAATGTTATGGCGCCATTCCCGTCTGAATATACAAGCGGTTTCTAACGTCGGAAATAGAAACGCAAAACTTTACAGAGAAGAAGCAGCAGTACCTGTCCTTTGCCAGAATATGGTTGCGTTCCTTCTCACCATCACAGTGTGGAGTAGCAAACGCTTCATAGAAGAAAGAAGACCTTTATTTTAGAAGTTAAACTTTATCTTTTTGAATAAAAACACTGCGAATGAGGATTGGAACCCTACATCCAAATTCCAGTGCACGTTTTGCATATCGTGTGAACAGCCGTGCCTGCCGCACTCCCTGCGCAGTTATACGAATCTCCTTACACGTCTGCGTATATTGTGTTAGGTCCACAGGGTGAAACACAGGAGGAGAACACATTATTCTGTACTACAAACCACCGTGTTAAGTGGGTCCCTGTCACCACGGCATGGCGCGTCCTCAGGTTGCGGATGCGGGAACGGCCTCCAGTTGTGGAGGGTAGCTGCGAATAGATTGAATAAGCAGTCGCGAACAGCCGACAAGGGGTGGTCCTCCAGCTTGGGGGTTGGGCGAGGTGCTAACAACTCCTCACCCTAAAAAATTATGACGTTACGAAACAGACAAAAAAGCCTCGGACCTGGACCGATTCTTTGGTACGACCCAGCCACGGGATTGAACTGGCTCAGGATAGGGACAGGTGGCAGGCTCTGTGAATGCGGTAATGAACCTCCGGGTTCCATAAAATGCGGGGAATTCCTTAATTAGCTGAGAAACTCTTAGCTTATGAATAAGGCCTCTGCTCCAAGGAGTTAGTTAGTTAGTTGTTTGTTTGTTTGTTTGTTTGTTTGTTCGTTCGTTCGTTCCTTTGTTTTACTATAAACCTCCACATCCAAAATTACTTGCAGGGAGAAAAAGTCGTTTTAGAGTACTATGAACAATAATGATCAGATAGCGTAAAGATATCAGATGAGTTTTTTTTAAACTACTGGCAATGTGTTATTCTTTAAAAGT
The DNA here is from genome assembly GCA_013340265.1 of Coptotermes formosanus. Lineage (NCBI taxonomy): Eukaryota > Metazoa > Arthropoda > Insecta > Blattodea > Rhinotermitidae > Coptotermes > Coptotermes formosanus. Next base: position 336,084 of record BLKM01000654.1, read on the forward strand.
GCGGTCGCGCATTCGAAGTGACAACGGTTTGAAAAATATAAATAGCCAGCATCCTCATCGCTACTGGTTTGTTAGCTCCAATTTATAGAAAGGAAAACACACTTCGTTTTGGTCTATATAAAATCAACTTAGCAATTTAAAGACGAAGTAAATCACAGAAGTAACCCGTCCTTCATGCAGACTTTTTGCAAACTGCACAACAATCTGTTTTTTGCAACAAGTTCTCCTGTCAGCCAGGAATGCCAAGTGTTTTCTTTCTCTCCTGATATCAGTGTACAGAAGAACTTAGCCACTCCTTCCCGAGTTCGATTTAAGTCGATCGCGACGGTGAACTTAGTCAACTCTTCTTCCACACTTTTTTCCTGCCAAGTCGTGCCGCAACTTTCGCTTTGCATTCAAGAAGACCCAAACAATCCATCCTCCTTATGTTACACAGTGTGCAGTCCTATCGGCAGCACAGCCGTCAGTTTACCCAACGTATCAAGAAAACTGAACAGAGCAGCAGGGTATGGTATTCTGCATCAAGTATTTGTTCTGTACGATACAATTATCAGGTCCATAACGTTCAGCAGTCTTCCCCCCCCCCCCGCCAAATTTGTATAGAGCAGTATAACACTGCGTCACTCTACACCAGCATTTTTACATATTTTCCCCATCCCATCGCGTCACTTTCCTGTTACAGGTCACCCTGCTAATTAAAAAAAAAACTGTCAGTAAATGCATTGGATTGTTTTCCTGCCACTTCACTGTCATTACACTGATATCGTCAGCGAGATAAGTCCTTCACTTGATGGGAGTTCCTCTGCCTTGTATTTTCATATCAGTTTCATATTTTAATTTAACTTCAGTCAGTCTGTAAGGTCGTCTAATGCCCAGTGTTTAATTCCCACTCTGTCTGCGGCTGCAATTCACTGAGCCATCACACAAATGTGATGCCGAACTCCGAGCAAATTGGATAAAGAAGTATCGCTTCTTTTTCCCCTGCCTTCCAGTCTACTTGATTAGCATTCGACAATGGACGCTGTACGGTCTAGCTAAAGACGGCATTGTTAAATAAGCCATAAATGAATAACGCACTGGCAGCTGTTTTGGAATTAACCTTCCGCCCGGGCAGTGAGACTATGTTCGCTGTGGGAGGACAGTTCAGCATTTCCTGCATCAAATATACTTCTTTCGTGTTTACGGAGTCCCTTTCCCTTCCACACAAGTTCTTTCGCACGTGCACCCATACATCGACAGCCCAACAGACACAGCTTAGTACGGTGCCTTGCAGGTACTGACGGCACGGCAATGATGCAAATTCCTCAGTATAACAGCGAGATACGGGATTTCCACATACTCTTGCTTTCAGACAGTGCGGGATGAAATAAGCCAATGTAAACACTCAGTCAGTAAGTCACAGTTCTGTCAAGCGCACAGCGACTTATTTCACTTCCGAAACTAGACACATACCGCTGCAATAAGACACTCACAAACTTACAGCCTACACACATCGTTCCTTGCCAACGTGCCAGTCCTCCTCTCTTAACCTTTTAAAGCCTGGCAGTAACTTTACATACCACCAGGTTTAACATTAAAAAACTCTACGTGGTGCCCACATTGCGTTTATGTGTTTTGTACGGATCTCAGAACAAACAGCAACTTTTGCCTTATCAAACATTAAGAGATTGGTTTTTATAACCGAAGTGGAGAGTGTTTACAGCGCGGTACGCACTGAGTCCTTATATAAGAGAGATACGCTTCGTCTTTAAAGGGTTAATAACTAACTGCCTTCTGAAGGACGCTAGGAATGCTAGCCTACATGAGTGTCATGTTACGACAAAAAATGCACATGGATAGATTCAAAGACCAGAAACGAAAAATAATGGGAGGTTCAAAAGAAAATATGCCGTAAAGTTACCTGCAGGCATTACAGCCATCACAGAAGAGCATTTACAAAGTGTGCGACGATAGGCTACTGCACGGCACGCTGACAAGGGTTCCGAGGGACAATACCGGCGATGTATTTTGTAATGCAACTTATGTTCGTACTGGCAGATACTTTTAAACTCTCACAATAATAACAAATATTTAACGTCACTGTACGGGTTCTTGTAAACGTTCTGTACAAATAGCAGACGTCGGGACTTACACTGGCTTATCAAGGGACACACTGGGACTGCAGTATTCACGAGCATTCACGAATACTGCACTGAATTGATAGTGTGCGGTTAAAATAAACAGCTCAGTGGTCATTACTTTGTTGTAGTGGGTACTTAATAAAACCGGGCCAGGTTAAAATATGCATGTGATACACAATGTGTTTCCGGCAGTTTCATTAAATGAATAAATAAATAGATGATTTCCAAAGTACTCGTAAACCAGTCACTTCGCCCATGCGAGATATCACACGAGGTACTTTATGATTGCGTAACTATTCCACGTCTTGGCGAATTCATATTATCTTACCGCCCCTTACAATCGTGGTCACGTTAATTTCAATAAACCTCCATTTACCCAGAACGTTCACAACCAGCCTACAAATAAAGCAAAAACCGACCTTGGTAACCTTCCAAGCCTTCATCGGGGGCGCGTGCTGCCTCTAAGTTGCCGCTCTCAGCAGGCACGGCAGGGCTGATACAATCCTAGAAAACGACACAGAGCGACTTGTAACATATCACTGTGCAAACTGCATTACTGCTAATAAGTAAAAGAGCATGTCCAGTCTTAATTCTTTCAGTATTAAACTCACTTTTGTTTGTAAGATCCCACGGTGATATAATTTCTACTAAAACACTAATCACCAACAAATGCACAAAGAGAGTTTTATCATCAATTGTAACACACTCCTACATGTTTCGACCCTGCTGGATCATCTTCAGGGAGAACTATTTTGTTATCCTTACGCTAAGGGTCAACTTTATAGTTGAGCGAGAATGTGCTGTTGACTGTGTACTGTGTACTGGAGGCGTGAACTCTCTGCGGTCCCGGCCTGCAGGCCCGGACCGCAGAGAGTTCACGCTTCCAAAAACAACGCAGCACACAGTCAACAGCACATTCTCACTCAAGTATAAAGTGCACCCTTCGTGTAACGATAACAAAAAGTTCTCCCTGAAGATGATCCAGCAGGGTCGAAACATGTAGGAGTGTGTTACAATTGATGATAAAACTCTCTTTGTGCATTTGTTGGTGATTAGTGTTTTTGTATAATATAGTGCACGGACATGGAATATATTAAATAATTTCTACTGTTAGAAAACTGCCAGTTACAAGTTATAAGGGCTGTCAGTAAGTAGCGGAGTTTATTTTCACAGACAGCATACAATATTTAATAGATTTCGAGCACCATAGATAGATCCTCCTGAACGAAACGTACTGTTCGCAACACAGGACGCCACTCGTCTGTTACAAATTAACACTTTCCCTACTACGACAGCCGCACGTCGGTAGTATAAAACCGAACGCAGGCGTACGTGTTGTTTTCATGTTGTGATATTGCCAGTATGCGTGCTGAGCCGTTTATTGGCGTTATGTACTAATTTAACTTTCCGCGATCCGAATTAAATGGTTATCGAGGTGACGTACAAACACAATGCACTATTTCATGATTAACAAAAAAAACTCACAAGGGATAGGTCTAAACTTCTGTCGGTATATTACATTCGAATGTATTTTCATTAACGCTATTAGAACCCAAGCTGAAGTCTAAAAAAATAACCCTCCCCGCCTAGCGCATTTTGTTGGTCTTGCGTACTCAGACAGCACACACTTTCTGAAATAAAAGTGTAGCAACATTCAGCTTTATCCTTTTAAAGCCTAGCGGTAACTTTACGTACCGCCAGCTTCAACATTCAACAATTCTACACGGTGCTGACATTGCGTTTATGTGTTTTGTACATATCTCGGAACAAACTGCAATTTTTACCTTATACATCGTCAAATGATTGGCTTTTTATGACCGAGGTGGACACTGTTTACTGCGCTGCACGCACTGAGTCCTTATCTAAAACAGAACATGTTTTCGTCTTTACAGGATTAAATAAATTTTGTGTGTGTTTCGCCTTGGCTTGCGAGGGAATTCCAATTTTGGCGCGTTTTAGAAACGTATGAATTGGGTTATTTAGTTTACGCACGAATAAAAGTACAGCAAGAAAGAAGGTGAAATTAAAAATACTCCTGCGTGACTGCAGATTATCACAGCGGAGCTACTGAAGATTCGTGTCTTCCAGAATGTTACGCCATGTCTACCGGTAAGCAGTTACCGACGTTTCGAAGGAATGCAGTGTCTTCACCAGGGCCAAGGAATCCAACCCTGAAAGTAACCCTGAAGACGGAGGGACAACAATCCTTCGAAACGTTCCTAACTATTTAGCAGTCGACACGTTGCAGCATCCCGGAAGACTTGAATACTGAAAATACCTGCCATTCAGTTCCTTCTGACTGCTTGTGTTGCTCGTGAAAATTTTTACTGGCTGCGTCTTGGAACAGCGTGACCAATATGATTTAAATACACGTTAGTACAAAAACTGCTCGGCAACACTGTCACAGCAATGACCACATGTCATAACAGAAGTGAGAGGGGTAACATTCGGGAAACGACAAATGAATTAATTATCAATACATTGAGATTAGAAGTCGCTACGTTGAAAAATGAGTTATTGAGAAAGCAAGAATTTCACAAACACGACGCTGTCGGACAGGACTGTGGAGTCGGAGTCGGAGTCGGAGTCAGAAGGAATTTTAGGTTGAGTCGGAGTCCGAGTCGGTAAAAATGTACCGACTCCGACCTGAGTCTAAAATCTTAACTAGATAGTTTAACCCCAGAGCCCCGATAGCTACAGTAACCGTTAGACTTATACTTAAATATAGGTTACAAGTCTAAACAGTAGCCTGATGATTCACGTGGTGGCGATGAAATGTCTTATAGTTTTACGGTTATTAATACATATTGAGCTTTTATGAAGGAGTCGGGGTTTTAAAAATCGAGGAGTCGGAGTCGGGGGTTTTGTGTGCCGACTGCACAGCCCTGTTGGCGGATAACACAGCAAAACAGGACTACAAAATACAGTTATTGCCACACCTTTTATCGTCCTGATATCAACTGTGCATAAATGCATGTGTATTCAAACTTTCGAAACACAGCCGTGAAATATAGCGCAGTACACTGTGAATAAGACACTGGTGTGCGAACTGTACTCACCCCCCTAAACTACAGCCCACTCGTTTATTTACCTTGCTCCTTAGCACCCGATATCTGCAGCACTGGGTCACATGGTTACAGTGCTAACATCGCCCCAGTATCTCACCCCAAACCACAGCAGCAGCTACTGGTTACCATCCCAACGGATATGGCTACAATAAGACTAATGTTTCGTGATCGTTCCATATGAATGCGTGCCGCGAACAATACGGCACACCGTGTCTGCTGGCGCAAGCCTTGTTTAATCAACCGTGCTGTTTGCTTTGTGTATGTCAGTGCATTTCCAACACAAACATCAGTACCAAGGACTTCACAGTTCTTCGCTCAGTAGTCGGATTAAGAAGACAGTGTTACGAACCCCTTGACTGGCGATCCTGTCCCCTGACACCTTGCAGAAGTGTCGCGAACAGCTTACTTAAATGTAGGAACTATAAATCTGAAACAAACCTAAAGCACGATTTCGTATTGTGTGGTAAGTTCGGGGAAGTTCTTGTTCTTATACAACAGCACTTCTTGTTATGCCAGCTACTGCACACAGTCTCTTCTCGTGTGTTCCTCCTACATGTTTCGGCTGTTACTCCCAGCCATCTTCAGGGTGTCACCATCCAATGTTTCACACAGCAGCAGTCTATCACGAACGGCACGTCATACACTCATTGCTACATAGGCACTATCACAAGCGCGTTTCAAGGTACAGTACAATAAAATGAAATACAGTAATGAATAAAATACAATAATGAATAAAATACCACGGTTGTGCATAAAATGGCGACAAAATACATAAAACCTATGTGTATATAAGACGCCGTACGTGTCTGTAGCCAAACATCAGTCTGCACCCACTTGCTACTATCTGTGGGGTGAGGCCTTAACACCACACAGTTGCTAGTAATTACCAACCGTATAATATTCACCCTCTTCCGTTAATGTGGCAATGCCGACAACAGATGCTGCTGAAAAATTGACTTAAAGAAAGAATGCCCATTCTGCACGTTTTCAGATTCGCTTCAAAGGTGATGTCTTTTTGTTTGTTTCTAACGCAACGTTAGCGAAAGCTTCGAGGCACGCGCCTTTTACATCTGGAATTAACTTCTGCTGAGCACACCTGAAAACTGCCAAGCTGAACCGCTCGGTGGAAAAACACTGATCCCCTCATTCAGCGCTTTAGACTAATTTTTTACAGGTGATGAATCAGTTCTCCGTCTGTAACGTTTCAACATAAAAGAAAAACGGCCTCTACTGTGAGTGGAGAAAAGGAATTCCACGAACTGAGTGAAATACCCTTATCAAAGAGAAATAGAGACAGTAAAAAATGTGGGATAATGTGGCACTTCATGTTGTGTGCAGCGTGGGGGAAGTTAACACGCAGAGATCAGGCAGCCTGCGATTAAGAAGACATACAGATACACCGATAACTAACTCCATGCAGCAGAGGCCTTCTTGAGAAGCTAACAGTTTCTCAGCTAGTCAAGAAATTTCCCGCATTTTATGGAACCCAGAGGTTCATTATCGCATTCACAACAGCCCGCCACCTGTCCCTATCCTGAGCCAGCTCAATCCAGTCCATACCCCATCAGACTTCTTGAATATCCATTTTAATATTATCCTCCCATCTATGCCTGGGTCTTCCAAGTGATCTCTTTCCTTCAGGTCTCCCCACCAAAATCCTGTATGCACCTCTCTTTTCCCCCCTACGTGCTACATGCCCCGCCCATCTAATTCTTCTCGATTTGATTACCCGAATAACATTTGGTGATGAGTACAGGTCACTAAGTTCCTCGTTATGTAGTCTTCTCCACTCCCCTGTCGCCTGGTCCCTCTTAGGCCCAGATATCCTCCTCAGCACCCTATTCTCGAACACCCTCAGTCTTTGTTCCTCTCTCAGTGTGAGAGACCAAGTTTCACACCCATACAAAACAACAGGCAAAATCATAGTTACAGATACAATGACGAAAAATAAAAACTACTTACAAAGGTTCTTGTGGGTAAGTGCTTGTAATGCGACCGCCAGGCAGATAGAGAGTCAGGTAGGTGGATTACATAACAAGCAATCTTGCATAAGTACCTTGCGAAGGTGCAAGTTGGACGGAACTAGGCCAGGGTAGTACCCAGGTGGCCACGTTCGGCCTCCACGTCATGCTGCTGAGACATTTGTATGGGAAGCTGCTCCGCCTTGTCACGCTCGCGGGACGTCTTAATGCGTTTCTAACAGATATTTACCTTTCTTTAATATCATTATTAGGCTTGGATTACATTCACTTTGCAATACGAAAAATGCATAAAGTTTCTTAGCTACCTTAACTGGTGGCCTGCAGGCATTTCCACGTTTCAGTTAGGAACACAAAATGAAGAAAACTGTCTTACCTTTATCGTTAGGCTTAGAATTATACGCATTTGTCATCCTAAGCCTATTAGTATATTTTCTCCAAAGGAAGTAACAGATATCCAGATATTAAATTTCCAAGTTCTTCACATTCACTGTCACGGTAGACAATACCAACAATTTTCACATGATACTTGAGCGCTAGGATTACATACAGTAAAAGGAAGAAGAGATGCAAACAAACAGACAGCACATTTCCATTCTCATTCACCCACTATCACTGCATGTGGCAACGTGTTTTCCACGAGATGGCATGATTTACTCCAGCCAAAAGCAAATGCGATCTGCGGTACGCTCTTTGCTTACAATAACAGACGACGACGTGAAGTTCACATTTTCCACCCCACAACACCAGCATCCCTTTGAGTCAGTGTATACTACACGATAAACATCCCGGGAATGCGTTGCTTTTTACTGAAAGGCCACTGCAGCGTAAACACAGAAAAGAATCAGCTCCTGTTACAAAGGCCTTTAGCTGCGTGCTGTGACATTTCAGATTGATGGCCTTCATTCTTTCCTTTAAAAAATAAAAAAAACACACACACACACACACATACATACACAACTGTCCATAAATATTTTTATTAACACGAAAACTGTTTGAGAAATTTAACTGTTTTTTAAACTACTTAAAGACGCTGTTTAGACACAATTTCGTAGAATTTTATGTTCACGCCGTGCACTGTTTTAGACATAGGTTATTAGATACCAACACATGCACTTTTGTTAATATCGAAAATTCTTGGACACTGATCCTACATGTTTCGGGCTAACACTGAGTTCATCTTCAGGGAGTCGTACGGTTAGTAATTACACACTGTCACAACACGGTAACAAAAGTTCGTCACAGTCTATGATACACCTGTTGTATTAATAAATTATCAGTGCTGTTCTTCTTAAAATGATGATAAAATTTCGTTAAAAAGATTACACACTATCACAGCACGGTAACAGAAATTGTTCTGTCTGTGACACACCTGTTGTATTAATAAACTGTCGTTGCTGTTCCTTTTAAAACGATGATTAAAAGGAACAGCAGCGACATTTTGTCACTACAACAGGTGTTTCATAGACTGTGACCAATTTTGTTACCGTGTTGTGACAGTGTGTAATTACTAACCGTACGACTCCCTGAAGATGAGTTCAGTGTTAGCTCGAAACATGTAGGAGCAGTGTCCAAGAGTTTTCGATGTTAACAAAAGTGCGTGTGTTGGTATCTAATAATCTATAATTTCGTAGGTTTCGTAACATGGAATTATACGAGAAAATAATTACGAACTGTGCGTTTCTAAGGATTTGGAAGCAGACAATCGAAGCCAATTTTAATTTAGAATGAATTCCCAGCTTAATGGATACCCCTTCCGTGATTCGAACTGGGTAAACAGACGGCGCAGATATGAAGTATTTAAAACATTCCTGGGAGACCTTTCTCTCCGTGTCTTCGTAACAAACTGAAGTTACAAACAAAGCAGGCTGAAACGATGGTTACCACCTGACGGACTAGAGAGCAGCACAATCCAAACCCCCCTAACTCCTAAGCTGTCCTAGCATGCTACGGCTCCATCAGCACCTAACCAACTCCGTGACAGTTCTGACAGAGGCCTGTAACGTTTCAACACGTCGCAGGCACTGGCAGATTCTATCATATTTTGAAGTTTAAGGGGCAACATTAAGCTGTTAGACGTAGACAGTGAGTTCAATTTTTGCATGACCCTGCGTAAGGTAACATGAAACCAGACAGGCAATATACATACAAACTTAACATTGAGGCGCGTTCGCGTAACCACTGTTGCCGTGGAAAGGCAATGAGTATTACATATTCTGAGTGTCTGACTGTAGCCTTAGTTAGCCAACACGCAAAGCGCATGCGCCGTATTATACTGTCATCTGCGGCCTGTCCGGATGTTCCATGTTTTTCCACATTATCTCATAAACGGCACGATTTGCAGGAAAAAAAAGTTACTGAAAACAAAATGTATTTTGATTTTCTCTACAACTTTTCCCTGCAACATTTCTCATTCTAAGAAGAATTCAGCGACACATCTTCACAAATGTTCACACTTTTTCATGTGAAATACCCGTTAGTCGCTTTACAGTTTAATTAAATTCGAATTTTCTCCGAAGATTTACGACAAATACTCAAATATCGAATTTCATGAAAATCCGTCCAGTGAGAGCCGAACTGCTCCATGCGGAAGGACAGCTGGACGGACGGACGGACAGGCATGAGTAAGCTAACAGTAGCTTTTCCCAATTTTGCGAACGCGCGTAAAAACAGCGGACACTGCGATATAGAATGTGGCGCCAGTACACTTCCGGAAGTTCCTCAATTCGACCTGAAGTTCGTACATCCTTAATGAAGCTACGTGGTTTTCCTCACGTCCTGCAACCAAATTCTGGTACAGACATTCCGTCATAGTTCCTAAACGTCCCCTCGTATCTTTACCAATCTTAACCAATCTTCAACCCTCCAGTATATCTCATCTCTACTACAAAACCTGCGTCCTTAAACACAGCAATAACAACTGCGATGGTAGTCTACATTAGTTCATCCCTTGCGAGATTTGAGATTTCCACAGCAGTGCTGCTGAAGATTAAAGCCTTCAGAGATGTTACGCAGTGTCGCTGGGCAGAGCTGTCGACGTTTCGAATGATTAATGCCATCTTCAACGTCAAGCAGACCCATCAGAAATATAATTGCTTTTGTAGAGTCTTTCAAAACGTCGTGAAATGTACACCCAACAATACAGCCTCATAATACAGAAGACTTGAAACCTTCGGACCGTCAGTCCTTCGATAGCGCAGAAGAGAATAAACTGAAGTGTCAGCCGTAACAATTAAACGTACTCGAAGATTAGTCAGCCGTTATTTCAAGTGCTGAAGCAGAACAGCAGCCAGCCAGCCAGCCAGACAGTGTTTGTGAACTGTCAGCTGCGGGGGACATGGAACTGTACGGTCCGTTGTGACGTAGAACTCCGGACTTGGTCTGACAATATTATGGAAAAAAAACAGCGGACGATGTAATTCAGGCGGTGCAGGAGTCCTTTTAAATGGACTGCTTCAGTGACTTCATACATGATTGCTTTTGACATTCATTGACTGACGATAAAATTTGTTTCAGTGTTCGTGCCGCGACAAGTACACAGCACGTGCATAAGAATAAATTTCTTGGTACACGCCTTACGTACGGACCTTACAAAACAGCTTCGGCTGAAAGTTATACCTGCGTGTCACTGAGGCCTGTAACTTAAGTCCTATGGTGTCGGTACGAAGGATCAGCATTTAAGAAGACCTGTAAAATCTTAATTACAGATTAATTTAAAGCAGAGTTGCTCCCTTCTCCCTACAAAGACGGACAGTCTCTTATATCCATAAACTGATTATGACATGTTTATATGTGTAACGACAGAAAATGGATTTACCTGACAGTGACGTGAAGTGTTACATTTAACACTGCTGTCAAGTGTTAAGATTATACAGCGTAGGCGATGGGTGAATGAAGTACAAGTGCGGAGCGTTTATGGAACTATACTGACAGGCAAAGACTCCGTACTCGAAGATAAACCTGCCCTGGTGCCGCTGTGTCCACCAAAAAACACACAAGTACTTAATTATAAGCTAATTAGTAAGTAATGGTTTGGAAGGAAAGGAAGCAGCCGTAGGCCGATATGAGGAGCCGTCGCGACATTTGTCTGGATCTTCTGACAAAAACCACGAAAAGCCTATTAGGATAGCCAACATCTTGGCCAAAATTCGAAACGGGACACATTCCGAATGCAAGTTCAACGCATTGCCACTTGAGCCAAATTTGTCTGCAGGTTCCCTGAACTGGGAGACACAGACATTCCCCCGAAACGTCATGGCAATGTCTCCCCAGATAATAAACAACTTCCAAAGAAAGCTGTCACAAAAACGATAGTAAACCATTCCACAAATAATAAGCAATTTTAAAGTAACCAAACTTCCACCGAACAATACAATCTAAAATTGGAATCAGACACTCCGACGGTATATCGATCGGCCAGAAACGCAGCTACACTTTACGACTGTGCGAGTCTGCTTCCAACACACACTGTCTACGACTGGTTTGGCTCTTAACACGTGACAAGCAATGCTACCACACGCCCGTCTGAGGACCACCAGCTGGTCACAGTCTTATTACAGGAGCTGTGAAAACCGCGTGTTCATACCTCAGGACTAAACAGATCGATTGTTAAAGTGCTAACAGAAACCTCAAAGAGGTCATGTGTGTGTGTGTGTGTGTGTGTGTTCTTTCAAACCCACTAACGCGGCAGAACCCTGCCGCATAAGTGTTTGTGACCTGGAGAGAGGAGCGACAGAAATACACGATGTTGATTGGTTGTGTGATCCACGCCATACAACGTGTCACATGTTCAGTGATGTCGGTAGCAACTCAAAACTGGCACTCTAAACTGTATGTTCGTGACCCAAGTTGGCGTCTCAATACAGGATACTTTTTCAAAAAAATGACCAGTCACAACCAGCTTCCTCTTAATCTGATTTTATTTCAGAGCTACCAGGTTTCGGCTTTTATGAGGCCATCTTCAGGCTGTTCGTATCCAAGAACAGAATAGGCTATTCTGTACTTAGATAAGAACAGCCTGAAGATGGCCTCATGAAAGCCGAAACCTGGTAGCTCTGAAATAAAATCGCATTAAAAGGAAGCTGGCTGTGACTGGTCATTTCTTGGAGAAAGCATCCTGAACTAGCACTGTAGTGTACTTGCCATCTCAAAGGTTGGCTGTCGGCTCCGACAAGTATGTTCGCCGAACGTGAATGCTGTTTTATACAAACGTGTAGCAGCAACACGAAAGCAGTATCGGATAGCAGGAGGAATCGATGTGTGAAAATGGCCTGTTGTAATCAGGCGTTATATTTAGCTTTTTTTTCGATAAAGTATACATGATATGCTTACGACAGTGAGAAACTACATGAATTCAGGCTGCATCGACCTTGTAAGGGTGGACCGCCTGTTCGGAACCACAGTGACCTATTATTATTATTATTATTATTCACATCACGCAGTAAGCACTATCGCCTGTTCCAAATACAATTAAAGTTCCTTCATTGCAAAGCCTACCAATTCTGTGGAGGCTTTCACTTCTTACACAAAATTCCATCTCAGCAGCCCACATCGTGCAGTTATCCTGCTTAGTTAGCCACTTTCCGCTGTCACATTGGCCCTGTAATACGACGGCTCAAAAAATGTACTATTTTTTATTCTGCATCCTTGCTTATTTTACATTTCAAGTCACACACGAAGGAAAACTTTATTCTATATCAGCATCATATTCATCAGTCATTATTTACCAAATACAGCAGTTTAAACATAGGAATAGGAAGAACTGGATCATCTGTGGTGACAAGGTCGAGTTCGAATTTAATATCTTATCGCTGAAGGGACATATGGAATACTTTGACGCCAATGCTCCCTCATTGCGACCTTCCTAGCATATTCATTGCTATAACCTTCCTTTGTAATTGTAACAGTGTCGTACAGATTTATCACCGTGTGAATGTCAGATTGCGTACTTCGATAATTTCCATTAATTTCAATAAAAACGTCTTAAGAATCATTAAGTGCCACTCTGTCAACAACGCCTACCTCTGTGTTCGTCGGAGTGCATTCCTATTAAGGACACGATGAATGAATCTGTGCCGCTATTATTCCAGCCAAGCTGTAAACCTCGACCCCTCAGCCATTCCACCTGCCACAATTTTTATTAACAGGGCGCCAATCACTATGGCAGAAGGTGTAATGTGAGAATGACGGGTGAAATTTGCGTCGACCAGCCGTAAAATCGACCGTAGGTCCAATGCAGACGGTGGCAGCATCAGTCACTTCTTACCTAGTAAACCCATTCTCCAGTGTCTCATTTCAGTGCACTTTAACAGAATGTGGGTCGCATCCTCTTCCCGGCGAATAAATGGGCACCTTCGTTGCTGCACTACTTCTCTACTTCCACTTGCCCTCCTTTCTCCGGCGCTTCTCCCGTCCTTTTATTTGCCGTAGCACCAATCTCGTCCATGGTATGCATTTTCTCCTTCCTTCCGCAGCGGCCAGTAGAGTCGTCCCTGTCCTATACCTCTCTCACAGCAAGACAAGACACCTATAGGCCCTGTCTCTACAGCTCAAGCCAACAGGTCTCGTCTTCCATTGTCATTACATTTCTCCTTAGCAATTTAACGTTCTCTGTTACCATTATTCTCTTTGTCTGGCAACTCCACACTTTCCTCCACCTAATCCTGCACTTGCTTCGTCCAGCTATAAATAATAATACTATTCTTCTGCCAACCACAGCACTTTGCATCTACAGCCTAACTTTCAACGAATAAAATTTTTCGCCAATATTTCAGAGAAAATTTCGTTTTCTTCTCTCTCTTTCTATGTTTCGGCAACTTCATTTGTGCTGCACAAAATTCATTTTCACTTTACGCCCGCTGCCTTTCAAAGAACTCCTTGGAGCAAAGTCCTGTTGACAAGATAACAGGTCAGCAGCTTGTCAAGAATAACCGTCACATCATGAACTCTAAGGTTCATTACCGTGTTCACAAAAGCCCGCCACTTTCCCTATCCTGAGACATATCAATCCAGTCCATGCCCTCTTATTACATGTCTTTCACATCCACCGAAATACTAAATTCACATTTACGCCTAGGTCTTATAAGCGATCGCTTTCCTTCCGGTTTCCCCGCCAAAATTCTGTACGCATTCCTCTTTTCCCCCTTATGTGTTACAGGCCCCGTCCATCCCATTTTTCTTGACTCGATCAGCCAGAAAGTACTTCGCGATAAGTACAATTCAAGTCCTCTACTGCTTCCTCCCTTTTTATATCCTCGTATTTTCCTTGCCCCTTTAGTCTCGAACATTCTGCTTTTCCCCCTGACGTGAGGGACCAAGTTTGGCACCTATGTGTGAGAACTCGGTGCTGGCAAATATACTGGCGCCTCTAAGGGAGGAAGAAACACGAGGCTGGATAAAAAGTGCACAGTGAGGAGCTTTACGACAAGCACTCCTCACCATACGTTTCTTTTCATGGCGCAGCAGCCCCTAGCGGGCCAGGGCCTCCTCACTATCGAGGCTTCACGATCACACTCAGACACACCACACTCGGTACGACTCCTCTTGGCGGGTGATCAGCCTGACGCAGAGACTTCCCGCAATACATTATTAGGGAAATTAAATCAGGAAGGGTGAGTTGTTCAAGGCACGTGGCCAACAGATGGGAGAGAACAAACACATACAGGGTTTTGGTGGGGACACATGAAGGACGGAGGTCACTTAGAAGATCGAGCAGCAGACGGGAGGATAACATTAACCCTTTAAGGACGAAGCATATCTGTTTTATATACGAGTATAAGGACCCAGCGCGTACCGCGCAGTAAACACTCTCCTTCGGGGTTATAAAAACCAATCTGTTAATTCTGTATAGGAAAGTAATCGCTGTTTGTTCTGAGATCCGTACAAAACACATAAACGCAATGTGGGCAACACGTAGAATTTTTTAATGTTAAAGCTGGCGGTACGTAAAGTTACCGCTAGGTGTTAAAAGGCTAAAATGGGTCCTACACAAGTAGGATGGGAGGGCACGGACTGGATTCCTCTGGTACAGGACAGGGACAAGAAGCGGGCTTCTTTGAACACGGGAGTAAACCTTCACGTTCCATAAACTGCGGGGAACTTGTTGACTAGCTACGAACTTACTGGCGTCTCAAGAAGGACTCTGCTCCACGGAGTTAGCTAACAACTGTAATTTCTAATCTAACCTTCCTTTTGCAGCCATAACGATCTATGTACCCCCTGCTATTTGCCTAGCTGAAATATGAGTTGCAATTAACACTTTGAAGGCTGACGTTCGTCTAATTTACATGTAAAAATTCATTCCTACGTCACAGCGAACAAGGCGCGTGCCCATTACAAAGACAAGTCACTTAACCTCTTAAAGCCTACTGGTCACTCCATGCAACAACAGGTTTAACATTCAACAATTCTACGTTCTGCCCACACAGTGTATTTATGTTTTTTTGTATTTATCTCAAAACAAACAGCGGCTTCTGTCCCATAACATAAACTAGCTGGTTATTACAACCGAGATGAAGTGTTTACTGCGCGGTACGAACTGGGCCTTTAAATAGAATAGTTTACGCTTCGGCTTTAAAGTGTTAATAAAACACAGGAGAATAATTGGTGTTTGCTGCAAGAAATACACGCATCGCATACATACATTGTGGCAAAAGACAGTTTCTTCACGTAGGTGATACACGTAACTACAGCTTGACCTTAAACAGCTAATTGCACACTTTAATATGGGTATCGTAAATTGTGGGAATTGGTCAGAGTCACTTGGATGGCAGCCTTAAATTTGCTGTTATTAACTCTCCCGTTCGGCGGCCTTTGTACCTTGTTTGCCATGCCATGATGGAAGGTTCGTCGTCAGAGGTTGCGAATGAAGACATGGCGGCCAACTGTAAATCAGTCGCACGCGATTTATTGTGGCCCCCCGAAGGTGATTGGCGTGTGCCTAACAACCTTCCCCACCTCAGTAAGGCCGTAAAATAAAAATAAGATGTTTGTGGACTGGAATTAACAGACTCAGGCAGGATAGTGCAGCAGCGACGCTGTAGTCTTCTATTTACGGGGTACCGCGTTCGAAGTGTAATCGCATTACGAGCGAACCGCACTAAGGCTGTCCGTCGTATTCGCCATTAGTTGCAAGCGAATTCCGGGCAGTGCCAGCACTTCCACCAACCAAATTCTTGTCCACACCACTGCGGCTACCTTTGAACCCCACTTCATGCTATATGAACGTGCAGCTGGAATCACCTCTCATTTAACTTCGCAATATACCACAAGGCAGTCTCTCATCATTAAACGATCGATGTCACTTGTTGCCACTGACGCTCCGACGTCAAAATTTTGAAAGCTGCACAAGTGATTACTTTTAAAGGGATGCCTCAATCGTATCATTTCTAACACACAAACTGTAGCCAACACTGTGCTCGTCGCTTGCACAGTGGTTGTTGGTTAATACTTGTATGTTTAACATGGACTCTACTACACTCGTTATTCCTCATTGCTAACACGTTAAATAAATGAAACCAAAACGCAAAAACTAAACTTCCAATAACTTAACCTACAGATTGGTGCAGGTACTTCCCCCACGCCAGACGTAATGGTTATGCCTCCACAACTCACTTAAGTCTATTTCAGTCAATGGCACTATCTTTTCCACTACACCATGGCTCTGCCGCCATGACACGGTCATCTGAGACCTCTTTCGTGATAACGCTGCGAAGAGATAGAAGATGAGGCGATAATTAAAACAGGAAGAGCTATACCTCCTGCAGCCCGGCACGCAGATAGCTGCTTCGTTATTAAATGCACATCTGGCTTAAACACAGCGCTGCAGGTGCGAACTCAGATAGGAGGCAAGCTGAAAACATAGGCCACGGAGACGCGGAATAAGGAACCGACGAAGTTAAGACGCTCTGAAACATGAGTTTCAACACACATTTCTTACCTCGCAGTAAATACAATGCATCTCCCAGCTAAAGCTGTTTAGAAAAATAATTGCTGCTGTTGTCACAATTAAACGAAATAAATGAATACATTCTGTGAAGAAACGCGAAGTAACCTTAATGTAAATTCAGTTCGCGCAACATACCCATATTGTCAGTCTATTTTAAAAAGTTCAAAGGCCTTAAAGAAATATATTTTTAAACAGATGTTACAAACGATCCAATCAGAAATTACACCAAGACTTTGAAAGAATCCACCGTTTCATTTACTTACAAACAGCATCGTTATATCGTTACTGTGCGCTACTAATCACAGCTGGTTCAAACTGAAGAAAACTACAAATACCCTCGGTCACAGTACACGTACGAAATGTTGAGAGAAAGCAAACTCACACTCGACCCACTTACAGAAAATCGCAGAATGTGGGCCTGTTTAAAGACAGCACTTTTCGTCATTGATCATTTTAATACAAAGCACTGCAGATGACACACAGCGTTCAGTTTACAATTTGCACAACAACTGTAACAAGTACAATCCGAACACTTCTCACCAAAAACAAATGGTCACGACTTTCAAAGCGAAATTCCTGGCTGCAGCTCAAATAATTATAATTGAAAATAATACACTGAAGCATTTATTTCTAGTGTGCGGGCACCAACAGAGTACATCTATCTTTTTTCATATAGCACTCTTCGACCCGTTTTCGGGTCATGGTTTTCGCCCTTCTCGGGGCTTCACGATCACACCCATTTAGACACACCACGCTCGGTAGGACTCCTCTGGACGAGTGACCAGCCCGATGCAAAGACCTCTACCTGACAACACACAACACTCACACGGGACAGACATCCATGCCCCCAGCGGATTCGAACCCACAATCCAAGCCAGCGAGCGGCCGAAGAGCCAGGCCTTAGACGGGGATCGGCACGATATGCATTAGAAATTTTAAATAACAATAACGATAACTGGGATAGGATGCTGCCTCGGGAAACCCCTTAGAGTTAAGAACAAGGAGAGAAGCACGGTTACAATTTGGCACAGTAGTCGCACCGACAGCTTTTCTATATGCAAGTGAATCTTGAACAAGTAAGCAAGAAACACGAGCAAAAGACAGTGAATATAGAAATGAGATACTTAACAAAAATTAGAGACTGCGCCAGACTGCAACATCCTAAGAACAAAGGTATGAGGAACGAACTGCAACGAAACAATCAGCACAAAATGAAACAGAAACAGGCGCACAGAGAGAGAGCTGCATAAACTGTTTGGCTAGAATGACTAAAAAAAGAACAGAACAGATAGATAATAAACCAACAGCACAACGAGAAACATGGAGCGGGTATGTGAAATCGAAACACGCTGGATTGTCTGTACAATGGCATGAAGAATAAGAAAAGAAGACGTTGTCTGTTGAAAGTATTTTAGATCCCCTGCGCCTTTACGGCCACCTTATACTGCAACTTGTGCTTGAAATGAATCACGCGCAAAACCTCTAGAGTTTGTTTTGCCACACACATTGCAGGCTGCTAACAATGCAGCAGAAATTGCCACAGCGATGATTCCTTTCATTCTGCGAAACTAAACACTAATAAAAACCAGTTCCAGGATAATTCGAGCATCTGTGTACGAGCCTGCGCGCGCAGAATGTTAAAGGAAAGCGTGGTAATGGGAATGTATTTGTTGTTTTATCCTTTATTTGCAAAAAGTGCATTAAATTAATACGTAATTCGGGGTCAAAAGACCCAGTGGTAGGGTTTTGTATTCGTGGCAATGAATGTTGCGATAATTAAAGTGTGGAATTCCTTCATATGATTGTCAATTATAAACTTTTCTAAGCAGGGGGTTAGTGACTCGTAAGTTGCCTTTTTACACGCCGTGAAGGCACATATGGGGAGTGGAAGAATAGCTCCACTCATTCTGAATCTCAGCACTAAATGGAGGTGATTGGTCAGCCTCGCGCTCCGCCCGCTTTACCCCCGGGGAAAAGCCCCCGGCACGAACATTTGACGTTACGCAGAGTCTGACAAATAACCCGTCTGACGTTTCTGTGCAGTAACTAAACACACAGAGACATGGCGCATGCTTTAGTGCTTGTCTTGTGTTACTCGACAGCGCCGTGCAGTGCGTACTTTTCGGGTGTCTTTTGTCATTACTAAGCCTTTTATTAATGCAAAGTTTTGTGCCTTTGTCAAAAAAGTTATAAAGTATTATAGAAGAGAATATTCTCGTAACTTTAGACAAGCCTGTTACAGTCCAACGTTTGGGAAAACAGATTTATTTGTGATGACACCTTAGGCTTCCGAAAACCCAGTAATAAAATATCACAAATTAGAGTGGAAAAATAGGGCGAATGCTAAATCCATACTTATCGAGCTGTTTTCTTGTCAGAAAAATAAACTCTCTCTTGCAAACGTCTTCCTTCGAAACAAATAGCAAACCCAGCATCATGCATGTGAGTTCAGGAAAGTCTACAGAAGCGCATTCTTCGACAAAGATCGAATATTTGACGTGAAAAGCTGATTTTGCGTACCTCATCGCACAGCACTTTAGAGACAGCGATTTCTGGCTCCCAAAAATTTCATTCAGTATTAACATATTAACCACGCTAATCTCATTTCATTTTGCGTCACTCCTTCGAGTTTCAGCACTTAAAGGTTCCTGAAAGTATCGTTTTTAATTACTCAGGACGTTCAGACTACTGTGACAAAGTACTGAACGGATTTTCGGAAAATTACTTCCAGAAGATGTTTAGGCACGGCAGAACACTGGAATTCGTTTACCGAGTTTTAAGATGATATTCATTACACATCAATATTAATGCATTTACTTTTAGATAATCAGTTCGGTGGTTAGTGGCATCAAACGCTCTTAATAGTCCGGATCTGCGCAAGTGGAAACTGTGGGCGGAAATTGATCTGTCAGTTCTACAGTTATTAATTTACAACTCTTTTAAGTCATGCTAGAAGGAAAACAACCATCGTAAATTCTTCCAAGCAGTTATTGTTGCACTAAACCCCAGCATGTTGCGTGCCTGCCACAATGTTGAAGCAAGGAATCAGGTGCCCGACTGTAACTCTCGCTAACAGCTTACGTGACGCAAGTTTACTGCCGCGCTTGCACAAAAAGAAACTAATGTCTACAACAAACTGACGTCACCACGTAAGATATCTCTACTTGTGCTAATAGCAACCGGGTTTATATTTCCCGAAGCTAATGATTAGCGAGCTCGGCGCGTACAGCCGGAGTGCTAGTTACCGCGCGTTCGTCTGCGGCTAGCTGACGAGGAAAAGGAACGCCACGGGGAGCGTTTGCAGCTGGCACACCAGTCTGAGCTGTATCTTGGAAAGGGGGTGTTTGTAACATTACATCGCTGTAATTGAGCCGAGTAGAACGCAGTCGATGTTGTGATCGGGCTGAGGCCTGGAAGATCCGGGGCTCGATTCGTGGCAAGGACCAAGGCTCTGCCTCTTCTCCAAATGTCCCTGTGGGATCTGGGGCCCACCCGGCTTCCTATATTCAACGGCTAGGGGGGGGGGCTATTGTCCCTGGAGGGTAAAGCGGCCGGGGCGCGAAGTTGACCAGTCACCTCCATCCAGTCCCATGTTAAGAATGAGTGGAGCTACACCTCTGCTTCACCTATATACCTTCATGGTCTGGATAGGGAAAATTTTACCCTTTCCCTTATTTCGCCGTAAATAGAACACTCTTCTTTTCTTGCAGGGTGACACAACTTAATGCATGTGCCGGCCTAGAAGCCCCTTTCGAGAATTTTCTTTCTCTGCCTCCTGTTCTTCGCCCTGCAGACGATAATCGTCGGCTATGAACGGCCATGTCTTCGTCCGTTGTAGCCTGTCTAAACGATCTGTCCACATCTTCTGCACAGCAACCTTCTCAACTCTTCTTTACCTTAAGTTTCCTACACGCTTTACTCACAATTTCTTTGTCCAGCCGTGTGTACGTTGCCATTCGATGCCCAACATCACTACCGCATTTTACCACTACTTTAACGAACACTTTGTATACCAGATATTCAGGGTCTGTTGCTGAAATTACCAGAGTGTCGGTAATTAAACTTACACAGACATATTAATATTTTATTCCATTCTCCGCGTTTATCTCACACTGAGGATGTCACGAATATTTTGGTAACTTAATGACAAATTTTCATCTACGTGGGTTAATAGTATCGACGGACAGGCGGATCTCGAAAGGAACCAGATGTTGTTTATTTCGAACTACTACACCTCTCCTTCCCTGCAGGGACTAAAATGTTGACGCATTCATCCGCGATATTCGATGTACGAGCTACAATTCTAGCCTGTGATCTGCCAGTATGAAGCAGGACTGCCAGCCGTTCCATCTACTGATAACACCCATTCGCAACACATTCAAATCTACTGCAAAAAAGCTAATCACTAACAGCGGGGACAGATTTTATCTCCATTTCGCTAACACCCTCAGATTAAAGCAACCACCAACCATCCACTTCATTTCGTATCCATGGTTTTATAATTTTCGGAAGACAAAGTATTAAAAATATCACTTTTTATGTCGACTTGTTCGCCTTGAACCGAAATCTAGTAGCAAAAAACAGCAATATTGATCTACAAAGTTAAGGGAAGTAAGTCTACAAACACATTGTTTAACCGTTTAAAGCACAGAGATATTTAAAAGTATTTCATCCCCCCCCTCCCGTCCCAGAATGTATGAATGCGTTCCTATGATTATCACGACGACAATGATTATTCATTTACGTATAAGCATACACAGTTAACGGCGCCGTGCTTCTAATGGAGACGTGGTGCATTTTCTCTGAGGGAGGAACTGAATTCTTAACATTCTTTAGACGGATTCCAGGCTGAAAGACTTCCAAGCCTTGACCACACACACGTCTGTATGCCTCACATATCCCTTGCAATTCCTTAAGCATCTGAAGGCCCCGCACCAAGCAAACGTTCCTCTCAGTGCCCATACTTGCACGCGCGCGCCTGCAAAGGTAAGAATTTCCCGACGGAGATTTACAAAATGCAAGGAATGTCATAATCGGACACCGGTACGCAAATCACCGGGACGAATGAATCCTTGGCACCCGGAGGAAAATTATTAATAGACAGGATAAAGGACGTACTAGCCGATAGTCCTATACACACCTACTTCTATTTATTTCCACAAAACTAAGCTGACTATTACAGAATAAGAAATGTCTATATTAGCATCAAATGTACGAAGAGTTCTTAAAGATCCTGTACAGATATTATGTAGTTTCTGTTAGCCGAATTGCCTGCTTCCTGCGGAAATATAAGCCTGTGTCGTCAGCTTGACCGAGTCTGCATTCCTCGAAATAACTGCTTCTTAATATCCTCGATTATTACGAAAGGTAGTACGAAAATCGTGCCGCTTCATCTTCACACGTTTTCTTATAGTCAGTAATACCAATAGGGCAAGAGTACGAACCTTGTGGCGTGGCAACACCGCCACCTTCACGCAATACAGAGTACGACTGACACTACACTTAGCGCCCCGTTTAAGCTGGTAAATAATTCACTAAGATAGGCACGTGTAATTGTGTATAGGGCTTAAACTTGGTCCTAACTGTAAAGCCGTCACTGCGCACGTCATGGAGGTACCATTTAACACACCCCAACCTCGGGAACGGCAGGAGCACAGCGTCTTAACTTCACTCCCTGGCCACGTTACCCCGTGGAAAGAACTGCTTGTACCCACTGAATATAAGGGTGGCCGGGCCACAAAGCCGGTCTGTGGGTGCTTCGGAGAATAAATAACTCTCTTGCCCCTGCCAAGAATCGAACCACGATCCCTCGGACGTCCATACCGCAGTGTGCTCACCATACCCACTGAACTACATGCATGTTTCGACGTATAAGCATAACGGCGACGGCACGCAGTTTGCTTCGGCTGCAGCACTCCAATCTCCAACTGCCATTTTCAGAATTTCTTGTCCATTTTAGACGAAAATCCTTACAGGACGTAGTCAAAAGTACGCGGCCTCTTGTTGACTATGAAGCTGCAGGGTGCAGAAGGCATCGCCGCACTTGAACCATTTACGTTGAGTTGCACAGTCATGTATTACACAGTGCGTCACTCAGGATATTATCATTAGCCCCGGCAGTTCATCCACTGTTCCCGCATGTCGTCATCCTCACAGGAGCAATATGCTGCCTGCAGTTCAGGCGTGCCAACATCTGGCAGACCGTTACTTTGCGAGTGTAAGATTACGAAGCAGCCAATTTCCGGTACAGTGCAAAATTTATAGACCAGGAATTACATTTTCTCTCATACACTTACTAAATTTCCCGTGCCTAAGATCTATGGTGAAAAGTGCTGTACAGGTGCGCGCATTCCTACCCTCGACATCGAACAGCGGCAGTGTTCAGTCCTGCAGTCCGACTCTGGTGCGCGCCCCCACCTCTTCATCGAGTGAGGGGTTTGAGAGGTCCCAGAATCGGTCTGAACGTGGCACAATCGGGAATTGCACCGTCGTCGCGCATTCCACACCAGAGCTCCACGCATGCACCTATATTCTAGCAAAGAGAGAGACGCGTGTAGTCGGTGTGTTCGTAATTACCGAGACCAACGGTACGCCCACACGTGGAACAGTGAAACATATATTATTCTAGCAACTCGTGCGATAAGAATTATACAACGAGTCATTTGAATCGTAGATTCCACAGACCTGTAAATACAAAGACTGGCTGGCTTTGGCTCTTCCCTAATGTTCTAATGTGACTGCCCTGAGAATGATGTGATACGCATCGAAACATGTCGGGAACTGTCAAATGACTCACTGTGTAATTTCTTAGTGTACGAGGTGGTAGAATAGCATATGCTTGATTCATACGAACACGGTGTGGAAAACTACAAGTGGAATAGCGAGTCGGTTCGGACATCTTGGCCGAAAGAAAAATTCACTCCCGGTTGGGAATCGAATCCCGGTTTTCTGTCCCGTAGACAGAAACTTCACTGAATGACAGGCAGACTGCGCTTTGTACACTCAGTGTACATAAGTACTGCGCACTCCCTCTCTCTCTCTCTCTTCGGATACATTTATTGAGGGTGCACAAAAATTGCATTGTTATTGCCGAATATATACTGCCTGCGTGCGTCGTGTGTGTGTACGTGCGTGTGTACGTGTGTGTGTACGTGCGTGTGTACGTGTGTGTGTACGTGCGTGTGTACGTGCGTATGTACGTGTGTGTTTACGTGCGTGTTCGCGTACAGCTCCGACCTCTGCAGTCAGAACGAAGTGTGAACGTTTACTCCAGTGGAATACGCAGTTTTCAAAGTGTAAACAGTTCAAATATTTT
Organism: Coptotermes formosanus; assembly: GCA_013340265.1. Classification (NCBI taxonomy): domain Eukaryota; kingdom Metazoa; phylum Arthropoda; class Insecta; order Blattodea; family Rhinotermitidae; genus Coptotermes; species Coptotermes formosanus. The sequence goes on from BLKM01000654.1 coordinate 360,512, forward strand.
GCATATTTCTTGGTCTATATTTTTATTGTATACACAAATCGAATGTTATGAACATCGTCAAAACTAGACACTATTGCACTGTAGCGTCACAAGTTATTTTTGTCTTATTTTTTTACATAAACGCCACATCAAACATGGTTCTAACAGAATTTGCAGACCTAAGGCTTACTAGGGTCCGCATTCTACGGTGTGTGACAGTCTTCTTGCATAACGAACAGGCGAAACTTGTATTCGAGCTTCACACCTTCATATAAAATGGAGATTATACTGGACGGATATAAACCAAAACTAAATACGCCGGACGCCTTTTAATTCAGACCCCACCAGTATAAGGTACTTGAGGACCACGTCCATAATGAAGATGAAAAATGCGGACACAGGAAAAAATCTATCGTCAAAATGTTTTCACTTCACGTACTTCGTGCAAGTATTTCGTAAAACATTTAAATATTTACCCAGTCACGAAACTGTCTATTTAAATGGAATTACAGTAGTCTGAATTCTTGATAAATAAACTTACGCACAACATCCTACCCCACGCGCCGTCGTCGCCAACACTCGGAAGAATCTGACTGAGGGCACAGTCAGGTCAAGCTGTCAGGTAAAGCGCGTGATGTACGAGTTGGCTGGGAGTTCGTTCAGCTTTCCAGCTGATAAACGCAAGTGTTCAGCATAGTCCACAGGATCCAAAATTAATTACTCATGTCAAGACAAGCACAACAGCAGAGCCCTGTTGCATGTTTCGCCACTTCACTTCAGTTTACACTGTCAGATCCAGCAATTTACTCTTTGCTATACAGATCACATTGCTCAATACACTTCACGATAAACGTACGGAATAAAGTAACACATCCTGCCAAGGCACTGCAGATAAAGGACAGACCCCTAGAAGCGTCTTCTATCGTATTTATTTAAACAGTATGTTTAAAAGGTCTCAAATAGAATTCCCATATGTTAATGAAGTCTACATTTCATAAAATCCAAATTTTTCTTGCGATGGGTCATTCGGGATAAATTTTATGAAGTTAAAATTCTGCTTCCTACCCTCTCATAGCTGTTGCCATATGCACGATGTAAAACAGGTGTTAGTGCACGGCAGCGCGCCCTACCAGTCCGCTTTCTGTTGTTGCCGATCTGACCGACTGTTGTTTATGTTAGAACTGTTTACGTATTTCTGTACCAAGCGTCGTGCACGTGTACATACGTTACTGTACACACCATTACCGTGTGATTTTCTAATCTGAAGGCCGGGCGCGCTACCGGCGCACTATTCATGTTGCATTTATTCAATCAGCACATAGTGCCTTACTTGTACGGCGTTAAATATTCTTGTTTATATTGTTTTCTTAAAGTTTTTAATAATTTAAAAATGCATAAAGGCGAAATAAGTGAAATCTTCAATGTGGTGGTACAGATTAAGAAGCACTAATAAAATCAGTCAGTATTGTGCACTGTGTGATCTACAGTACGGTTGGCTTTTAAATAACAGACTCGTTTCTTCAGTGAATCAACATAAAAGCCAGACAGGCATGCAAAAATGTGAAGAACGCATTTGGAAAACGTGTGCTAGGTTACAGCCCGCCTTTTAACTGTTTATTTTCACTTGGAGACAGGGTCGTTAAAAATTAACGACTTAAAATGCGCGGCGGCGATTTGCAATAGTAGGCAAGTCTATAGAACTAAAACTGGCCTCCGCGGATATCTGGCGCGCTTTTTTAATGCGAATACTTTCTAGGAGTTCGTTTAATTCTGGCTAACAGACGAGCTGTCCTTTCTAACAAGTTTATTTCGACGGGTAATACCATCCCATTGGCGTGTGTTAGCAGCAACAGAAACTGTATGTCCGGAAATGTAACCTAACCAGTCGAATGGGCAAAGGCACAAATGACTTAGCGACAGATTACACCATAATTAAATGGAATACAGTCCATTAAAAAACTGCACGGAGCTCTCCTCTTCTTCAGAAACGGCAGTAGTTCAACCGACCGTAACACTTGTTTTGTACTGTTTGCACCGTGCGTTTTCACTATACAAGTAAAGTCACCAGCAAATGCACTTTTCAATCACTGTTATTTCCCGACATGTTTCGGCGTCCAGTGACGCCATAATCAGGGGGTATACATTGTGACTAGCACAGGAGTGCTAGTCACAATGTATTCTTCCCCCTCCCCTTTCTAATTTGACTCCTTCGCAAAGTTCCTAATGCCCATGGTCGATTTGCCCCCCCCTCTCCCCACCCATGTTATCAGCCAAGTTACGCCTATGATTCAGACTACATTCGGACCCTGTTTGTAGAACCGTTCACAACCTTACGGGTCACGTATTAAAATTCATCCCGCCTGCCTTTCCTAAGCTTATAACAAGCCAACCGTTCAACGGATCTTCATAACAGACAATTTCAGTGACCATTCTCTATGAAGACATGCCTGCGTTTCTGCGCGCATGTGCATGTGCATTCGCATTACTCTTCTGCACATATTCTGGGCGCTGACATCCCTGCTCCCCCCCCCCCCCCGCATTGCTGCGATTCCCTTGTTGGGTCCACATGCAATTAAGAAAATCAAAACAGACTTTTCACATCACATAAATTCCCTCATGCCCAAGTACAAATTCGGTATTCCGTGCAGTTTGTATTTTCCCCATATCCTAGCAACAGTCCTAAAATCGACCATAACAAAACCTGCGCGTCGGTGGTAAGGCTGCTGCTTGGACTTTTTAGCGAACGTGCCACTATATGCACATTTTTCCACATATTATAAACCAAAAAGCCACTACAAAACTGACTCGTTCAAGTGATACAGCGGTGTGATCTTTTGTTTTAAAACGTAATTTCTTATAATTATTATCTCCCCTTAAAGGCTTGGCCTCGCAGTCCGCTCCTTCAGGGTTTAAGACTAGAATCTTGTAAACATGTTCTGTTTCTCTTATCCTGTATGATTTGATCGCCCTGATAACACCTGGTGAATGGTGCAACTGACAGCGTTCCTTATTACCCTTTATACAATTCTTTCCACCCTCCTGTTACTGCACGGTTCAGTGCACAAGGCACTCACTCCTTAAGAAACGTACATCAGTCAATATAATACAAATCGTGACATACGCCTTAAGTCGTTACCTCTAACAAACCTCTGCAAGAATTCAGGCATGAAGTGGAACTTTATAAAACGTTCAGCTTTTAATCCGTGATATAATATCCAACAAAGCGAACACGTCTACGTATCAAGAAAATAAACCTGCCATTTCAAAGTAATAAAATATTTGGCATTACTGGAAGTTTTACGAGTGAAGACTAAAACCACATGAAACGTTTACTCTTCCGTCTCGCCTTTATAGCAGTGGAATATGGACCCTGAAAATTTCCTGAAACAGGCTATGGTTTGCAGAGCTACGTTTATTACAACGTGCAGCAGGGTTTGTTCTTATTAAGCATAAAATAAATAAATTACAAACAAAATAAATAACACAGCTTTAGAAGAAAGATCATGCTCATAAAAACACGTACCTGCTTTCAACCCGACGGAATACGTCCTGAAAAGTGCCCAAAAAGGAGACAATTTTGACACCCACCGAAAGACTACTGGACAACATGAAATCTGGCCCAAACCCGCCATCCTTGAATGGACTGAATTCGCGAAGGAATATGGCGATGTGGATCGTATTGTAGATTTCCGTTTCTTATGTCTGAAAAATTACAATATCTCTATGGATAATGAAGTCTCAGCTCAGTCATGCAAAAATAAAGAAAAATTTAATATAACTCAAATCATTCTGCCTGTAAATAATGTAATGTTACCTCCAGTTTATATAAGGAACTGCATTCAAACAGCAATAAAAATTCTGAAAGCTATGAAAATTAAAATCGGATCGTTAATTGGGCAGAACAGGCGAGCATAGGCACAGTAAACATCATAACCAGAAAAGAAACGTAGTGAAAATTTGGAAGGAACGCGTCATCAGTACCAATCCAGTTGTCGCCAGCTGTCTAAAACAATCTGGCTAAATCATTATAGCGAGAGCTGTCACTGACTTGTTTTCAATTCCGCGAGCATTTTGCTGTGGAAAGGAAGGCCCCTTCTTACTTCTGTTATTTCTTCCCATATCGAACCTCCAATAAAACGTTTCCTGTAAATATGAAATGAAGACGAGGTGCAAGAAAACGCCTTTTGCCAGCTTAGGTTCGAACCTGGAGAGGCTGAGGGAAGATTACGAAACCTTCAATCAAGAACGACAGCTTCCAGCCCGAGTGCCGAGGAACCTTCAGAATACCGTGCAGACAGGCTGGTTCCACACTTCGCGTACAGCTGTACACTGTAATACATAACATCATAATCGTTTCTTTTGATAACAGGCATAAAGAAATAATTCAGGGAAATATTATCGACAAACATTTTGAATTACAATACGAGATACAGGATTTACGGCGAATACTGAGACCAGACATCTAAACTTGTACAGCCGTGCTGAAAGAACCACGCAGAAGAACGTTTGGAGGCTCACGTGGAACAGCTAATGTATACAGTCGGAAACACACGTTCAATCTGCCTACACGAAAACTGCACATTTCTACACTAACCAATACATATTATACACTAATATTGCACTTTTTATTTTCGTTATTATGTGACATGCAAATCGCATGAACAGAAACCTGCAACTGCACAGCAAGGTAACGCAACAACAGGCACACTACATCGCCACAAGAAATCAAAATGCAAGTAATTATGTCTGCGGCCTCTCTTGTCCAGTGATGGAGGCTAGCTCCATCTAAGGGACCCAACAGACTAGGTGTTCCTCTCTCTCCCCCTCCTTCTAACTGAGGACGGAAGCAGAACCATCTTCCGAAAAGTCGTGATTTTCACTGTAGTTATTTTATTCTTCGGACGACGGAAAAAGTCCAAAAACCCATTACTTCACAACTCTCTTGTTCTGTTTATTCCTCGCAATTGACACTTAAACGGCATGATTTTTGGGAATAAATGTATTTTAAATAAAATTTGTCTTTTGAGTTTCTCCAAAACTTTCATCTGAAAGTCCAAGTCTCCCCGCTTACGACTTAGTCCTTTTATGCGCCAACAATTACTACCACAGCCACAAGGTTAACGTTTACAATTGCATTTTTTCCACGCACTTTGCTGCGAAAACGACGTGGTGTTACACAATTCTTCGCCACACAATCTGACGCGGCAGTGCACCCACACAGAGCTACCAGCCGACGCTGCATACTGCATTCGTAGTCTAATTATAGTCATTACCAAAGCCGTTAGTCGGAATAAATCCACGAGCAACCAAAGTCAGTTACTTCGTACAGTCAGCAATCCGGCAAGGTTTGAATCAAGTACCTCCCTGCTGAATGTCATGACAGCTTCTGCTATATGCATACACCCGTAACATGTTCCAAAGAATCTGCAGGTGAACGCTGGTTTACAGTGATTGGCTGTTCCGTCCGTTATTCAATGGCACCGTGCTTCTTGCATATGTTACCGAGAATGGCTCTAGTCCAAAGTAATCACGAAAGGCGAATATGTAAGAACTGCTAGCAAACATTTGTGGCCTACCTGTAAATATTGTCTATCTTTTGCTGCGGGAAATCCACAAAGGCCGATCCCAGTGGCCGCGCGGTCTAAGGCGTAGGTCTGCGGCCGAGCGCTTGCTGGGATCGTGGGTTCGAATCCCACCGGAGGCATGGATGTTTGTCTTGTACAGTGTTTGTGTTGTCAGGTAGAGGTCTCTGCGACGGGCCGATCCCTCGTCCAGAGGAGTCCTACCGACTCTAGTGTCTGTCTGAGTGTGATCACGTGAAAATAAAACAACCTCGACACCTGCTATGAGTAGGTAGAAGAGGGAAGGACTACGAAACGAAACGAAATCCAGAAAACAAACGTCACAACTAGCCGTGAATCCAGCCTGATAGTGCAGAACACACACCACGAACTCCACTGCTACACCACCCCGCCCTCGTAACATTACGCCGAAGGAATCCGATCATTAGCAACGACTGGTTGCCTGTGTTATTTAAAAACGCTGTTTCAGAGGCAGACATGACAGAAGGCCAAATAAACTAAATCGCGAATAGCTAACGTACTTTAGGATTCAGAAGTACATAGGTGGGTGTCGCGCGTTTCTAGGTCTTATGCCAGCATACACTTGAAGCTATTGAAAAAATCAAGACGAACCCCCGTCAAGACTGCTAGCTGGTGATATGGCCGAGGTCCGATCCATGCGTAAGCACTTTGCTAGACAAACCTACTCGGTGCGTTTCAGGGCGACTGATGGCTAATAGAAAATGCTCTTTTCGCTGTAATGTTTATGTAGCCCTGAACAAGACGTAAAGATATGAATGGAGAAAAAATACACATTTCTAAGAAGGCTGTCATGACCCAACTGAGGACAGTATCTCTTCACAAGCTGACACAATGTGATGGGCGTATGCCCAGTTACAACAATTAACAAATAGCGCTTCACCAACCGGCTGGATAATAACGGGACAGTTCATTGTAACAGACTGCACAATATTATGCCCCAAATTGGGATTCGAAAGAACACGGCTAAGATCCATTAGATGGCGCAGCAGTGTGGTCAGCGACTGATTCGAGTGACCCTAAGAACACGAACCACAAAACTGTCACCCTTTGGGAATACACTGGCACAGAAAGCAGCTTTTGAGGAACACTGATTTCCCATGAGACAAACAGGATTTGAGTACATGTCCGACTGCTATTTCACTGCCGTACGTTCGAAAGACAGTCCCTTGTGTGTGGCAGGAAATCAGGATATATTGTCCATATAAATTTCAGTTCTCATTTTTTATTGTTACGGTACGGTAACAGACATTAAAACCGATCCTATTCAGTCAGCTGTGTAAAAAGTTTAAAGAAAGAAAAAATTACACGTGTTTAGAAAGAAGTTAAGAAAAATGTTTGGATATAAAAGCAGATAAGTAGGCGAACAACTCATATGACACAACTAAGACTCTCGTGAGCTATGCGGGCCACATTCTCGCCCCTAATACCCTTACATTTAGTTATTTCGTGGTTTTCTTAGCCCCTCCACTTACATTCCGGGATGGGGTCTCAAACTGAGTCACCATCTTCTTCGTGTTATTCATGTCCATGCATACGATCAGTGCAGCAAAACACAGCCGACTTACACACAGTGTTATCGTTTATTTATCGTCTTTAGTTCACCTTCTCCCCGACATGTTTCGGCAATAACTATGCCATTCTCAGGGGGGCTACTTCACATTACATAAGATCTTATGCAATGTGAAGTAGCCTCCGTGAGAATGGCAGTGTTATTGCCGAAACATGTCGGGGTGAAAGTGAACTAAAGACGATAAATAAACAATAACACTGTGCATAAGTTGGCTCTGTTTTGCTGTAAGTCACAATCGCTTACTTTCCAATTCGTTACCCATTAATCACCACACCATTTGCAATTCTGAGCCACTAAGAGTCTCGTCAAACAAATTACGGGTAATAAATACAACTTGCATTTTACCCAGCAGGTCTACTGTGGTGATGGTGAGGTTACTGCGGGTACTATGAGCTGACGGACAGTTCATGCTTGCATGACAGAAGACGTGTACTGAATTTTGGTAAAAACGTTGCTGTAACCTGATCACCTGGAGGAATGCGTATGGGACTGAAAGATAACATTAAGAAGCATCTTCAACGAAACAGGTTGTCGAATGGGCGGTGGACGGAACTGCCTCAAGATGAGGTTCAAAGTCTGTCTTTGGCAGCAGCAGCACTGAACTTCAGAACTTTACCATCAGAGCTGGTTACTTCCGGTGCCGTTCCACGCCTTGTCTGAGAGAAGTGCCGAGATTAAGGCCAGCTGACTACAGAATGCTAAGGAGAAACTATGTAGAATATTTAAAAATCGCTGCGACCTTCACTGACAGTCATCGTACGTGATGTGCTGGACTCAGTGACTCATTTTTATAGGCACCGGCTCATTGTGAACGAAGTTTTGACCTTATCGCACCAAACGCTTCATATGTATTTATGTAGTTACTTCGCATACACCGTCACCACAAACGGTATTTAATTACATTTGTTTTTACTGCTCACAAACTCATTGGCATATTCAAATCACGAAGAATTCCTGACATCTGTAACGAAAACACATTATTTCAAACCGTTCTCCATGATCTAGCGGAGAAATAACAACCGGACTCCGACATAAAACTGTGCAGAGACGGATACAGTGGTTATTTTGTTCTACTTCTGCTGCTTGTAACGACCGCTATTTCTGAACTCGCGATCTACACTGCCTTATTTCACAGCAGCGCAACATCCGACATCATCCAACCCCTACAAGATAATGGCTGTATGTGGGGTTCCAAACACAATTCGCAATGTTCGGGCAAACATTAATAAAGCAATACAATAAGAAAAAGCGGGTAAGAAACTTCCTCCGTAACTCAGAAAAATGTAGCGAATTAAGAACAGAGCGAATTAAGGAATCTAGAACACGGTTAGTGCTCCTGTACAGACAAACGTCTGTCCACTGCATACGTACGTGTAAGCCAGCCTATGTGCAGATTATTTTAAAAAGTTCTAAGTAACTCAGATTTTACAGCGTCGAGATAGATTGCCAGCAAATTACAAGTTCGTCCACGTTTTCCCCCTGCATGTTACTGTCATACTCAGGCATTACCGACTTCGACGCTGGCAAAAGGCGAGTAGTTAGCTCCGCGCCGTATCTTCGTATCTACACGCGTTATAGTACACGTGATCTTCCAATGAACGGCAGTATATGGCAAAAGTTCCGTATGATATACTGGGTTGTTTCTTACGACGTACTGATTTTAAAGTCTTTTGTTATCGGACATGGTGCCACGTCTCTTAAATATCCTCGCCTAGAAAGAGCATTCGATCTATTATAATACATACTGACAATAATTACCGTCAGTAACTTACTCGAATTATTTAGAACTTCCCCGATCCTGAAAATATTCTTCTAGTACAACGATTCACAAGTCTCACCACAACATCACAGATGTTACGCATCCTGTGTGGACAGCTGCTTACCGACGTTTCGGGACAGCCTATCGGTCCCATCTTCAAGGCCCAAGCAGTCACAGAGATATTTAGTTTTCGAGACACACGTCACTGTCAAATGACGTAAGGTACCAACTTATGGAAACATGTGGGTCTCGTAGCTGCACGTGAGGTAAGTGTAAAATCCGCCCTCCTGGAAACAGAAGTGCCTTCCGTGAAGACTTGCAATTACGTACCGAATTTATCTTCAAGAAGCACATCCAGCACCCTTGGTTCGGACATTCCAAATTTTCGTGCGATGCAGCGTGAACTTCTCCGCTGTCTCCTTGCACAGCTGTATTATGACACCTTCATTGGCAGGTGTCTACACAGCCCTTGGGCGACCTGCATCCACACGTGCCACTGGCGTTGCACTTCAGATGTCTTCAGGCGCGCTGCTGCACTGTCGAACCACATTAGCGTCTGTAGGACGTCGAACAGAATAACGTAGCGCGACATGCTGTTCGTCAGTAGCAACTCTGCCATTACTGGTACCGAAGATTAACTGCATGTCACAGTATTTGTCGTGTGTTTATTCCGAGCTCATGCATTCCCAACGGAGCCCTGCTGTACACTGTACGTCTTGAGTACACCTAACAATGCACACACACATTGTGTCAAATAACACTCCTCATAAACTGTGTTTCCCCATTTGACGGTGATGTGTGTCTAACTCTAAACGCCTCCGGATATACGTTGTACACAATTTTCGAGTTATTTTTTTAAAGGAATCACAACATGGAGCGTTAATGTATAGATGTCTTTTCACCACAAGTTTCTAAAAATGCAGTAGGCAATTATTTTCCGTCAGGGGTCAGAGAAGATATCTCGAAACGGCGGCGGACAGGACGAGGTTCCGTACTCTAAAAATGGTTAAATAATTGTGAATTATTAATAATCACTGCAAACACGAAAGCTGAACAGTCTGAAGCTCAATTGTAAGTACACGTGTATCACTCGGTGTAAGATAAAAAAATTTGCATTATGTCCACACGGTGTACAAATACTGCCTATTTCTTATGACTCAAAAAATACCGATTCTTCCCCTCCAGGGGATAAGTTCGTTCTCTGCGAGGTGGGAACTGAATTTCTGTGCACGATTTAGATGAATATCCGTCTTCAAAGTGTTAAACTGTGACATATTTTCTAATGGATTTGAAGACGCGTGTTAAACCCAAACTGGAGCAAGCCCAACCCGACCTTTCACACCCTTATTTAGGCGCACACACGCCTAACTTTAATTCCTATCAAAAGTCTCAAGTTCTTCCTTGCACACGTGACACACCTAACCATATATGTCAGCATAATATTAAAATGAATCTTAAATAAGGAGGCTGTGAATTCGAATAGCAGAATTAACTTCCGCAGAATATATTTTAATGCTTTGTGAAAACAGTTGCAGTACTTAACGATGTGCGAAATTCATGAGGTTCTTGACCAGCTGCGTAATCACAAACAACTCAAGTAAGACTCTGTACCATGATACGTAACTGGTCACTTGTTGAGGTGAGGAACCCGAAAGCACACAGCGCCCGAAGCCCCCCTTTCCTTACACAGTCTTCAGAAGGACGAGCACACAGCGCCCCAAGCCCCCCTTTCCTTACACAGTCTTCAGAAGGACGAGCACACAGCGCCCCAAGTCCCCCTTTCCTTACACAGTCTTCAGAAGGACGAGCACACAGCGCCCGAAACCCCCCTTTCCTTACACAGTCGTCAGAAGGACGAGCACACAGCGCCCCAAGCCCCCCTTTCCTTACACAGTCTTCAGAAGGACGAGCAAGAAAACGATCGTGGCCTGTACTAACCAGTCTAACCAATTCCACGGAGCAGAGGCGTTCTTGAGAGGCTAACAGTTTCTCAGCTAGTCAAGAAATTACCCGCGTTTTACGGAACCCGGAGGTTCATTACTGCATTCACAAGAGCCCACCACCTCTCCCTATCCTGAGCCAGCTCAATCCAGTCCATTCCCCCATCCCACTTCTTGAAGATTCATTTTAATATTATCCTCCCATCTACGCCTGGGTCTCTCAAGTGGTCACCTTCCCTCAGGCTTCCCCATCAAAATCCTGTAGGCACCTCTCTTTTCCCCCATACGTGCTACATGCCCCGCCCATCTCATTCTTCTCGATTTGATTACCCGAATATTTGGTGATGAGTACAGGTCATTAAGTTCCTCGTTATGTAGTCTTCTCCACTCCCCTGTCGCCTCCTCCCTCTTAGGCCCAAATATCCTCCTCAGCACCCTATTCTTGAACACCCTTAGTCTTTGTTCCTCCCACAGATAAGCGGTCTACGGACCCAAATTCGGACCCAGAGCATTCCGGACACGACGACGAAGTATTAGCCACTCGACCGTAATGACCTCTCTTTAAAATGCTTACAACTTCCTAGTGGCTAAAAATTTCAAGCACACGGCTGCAACTCCAGCGCGCAATCTAATCGACCGACAAACCAGTTGCGACAACCGTGTTGCTCCGTGCAGGCTGAAGACCAGAGCTCTTCACCGGTATCATGTTTCCTGATGAAGCAATGTTCAACACACGGCAACGTGCGCCGTCTTGACGTACAAACCGGTCTCCGGTACACCTCGTCGAACTGGGGACCTCCTTCCTTCAATCAGAAAACGATCGATGGCATCGCCTACCTGGACATGTTCCAACAGTTCGCGATCCCACAAGTGGAGACACAGTCTTCCTGCGACAGGATAGCGCTCCACCTCATTTCAGCCATCACGGTGTGCAGTTTTTGAAAGAAATATTTTCCGATCGGTGGCTTGGCAGGAATGTTCAAATTGCATGGCCCCCTAAACTGCCCGATCTGACACTCTTGGATTCCCTAGTGCACAGGCTTGTGAAATCTCAAGTTTCCAGATCGACAATCATAAATATTACAGAATTAAAAGTAACTATGCGCAAAACGTTTGACATTATTACGCCTGACACGCCATGAAAAACGTGGTTAGAGCTTGAACGCCGTCTGCATGAATGAAGAACAGCAATAGACGCCCATGACGGGCTACTTCAGAACGTGTTAAGTTATTGAACACTAGCATAGGCAGGCAGTCAATTCGTAGTTTCGTGATTTCCGAAATCCCGGGGTACACCCTGACACACGCTGTGGCTACTATTCAGATTTTCAGCAGTGCAAATGATGTTTATGTTTTTCTGCATCGGTACATAAACAACTGAATATCGCCTAAATCCGCCCATTGCGGCTAATAAAAAAGACCTGTTATTTAAAACTAATTCCTCTTTGTATCCCGTTGACATTTCCATTCCGGTTTGGGTAATGAATACGAAAATAATTGTATGGCATTAGAAGGTACGCAAAGAGAATACAAATATATATTAGTATTAGGAATAGTGAGAACAGAAAGTGAAAAATATGAAATAAACGTCCAAGCGTTATATTTACGGCTGGCAGTGCTAATGTAAGCGTGTTGCCGCAGGGTAGCCCGAGGGAGTTAAACTCCATCACCCCAAAAGCGTAAAGTGTACTTTGACTCAATAAAATGCTTATCCACTTTCATACATTCATTCATTCATTCATTCATTCATTCATTCATTCATTCATTCATTCATTCATTCAGTCAGTCAGTCAAAGAGAATGCAAATGATAGGACGTCAGATTTATCTGCGGTTGTCAAAGCTCCATTTTTGTTTGCAGAGTCTACCACTTGAAGATAAAGTCAGAAGTACTCGTAAAATCGGAAGAGGCAGCACACTGCACAGCCTACAACTTACACACCAGTTTCTTGAAAGACAAGCATCGATTCCAATGCGGGTTCCAATTACTCAGCGAGGATCAAGTTCTAAAAGATTATACGGCCTTTGAGATATTCTGCTTTTCTGGAAATTAAACACTTGAGATTTTTCTCAGCTTCTACGCGGAAATTTCAACAAAAGTCTTCAATTTCATGAACAGCCGAGTACTAGCCCTCTTGGTGCCACGAAACAAGGAAAACTTACGACGCCTCATCATTCCTGTAGTTGATCACGTAAGTGAAAATAAACTTTCCTGACATCTGATAATTCATGCCCACAAGTTAGTTTAACAACAATCAAAACAATAAATTATCATACGACGTAGAAGTCACTTCTTGCATAAACTGATCTCAGGCCTCATAAACTAGACTTCCTTCAACAAAAATGTGTTCCGACAGGAAAATAAAAATGCCTGTAACTCATGCGTTACTTACAGGAAATTTTGTTGCAACAGACACAGTACAAATTAAACAAGTTTCAAAACTGAAAATTTGCATTAACAGTGGCCATTTTGCATTTCATATGGCCAAGTCGTTGTCAAATTTCACACACGTTTAATTAAGCATGCAGACAACTTCCACGTTTTACCTTATAAATGAAACTGTCTATAAAATATAACTAAAATATACACAGTACGTACTTTCAGATACGAAGTAAGCGGAAAGGCGTAAATACATACAGACGGGCAAACCACGACTGCCCCAGTACGCTTTCGTTCATGTGTTCTTGGGTGGAAAGGGCGTAACAAGAAGGCTTCGCTTCCTCCTTTCACACTGTGCTCTCCGGACTCAAAGCATGAGAACTTGACAGGTGTATCGGCTATAAAACCTGCTACCTACACTGGTGCCATGATTCTACTGTTTATTGTGACACGCAATATTCAAGACATAGTGCAGGTGCATGCACATTAACTTTTGTTATTATTTCTTCCACAACAGATGAAATGCAGTTTGTAGTGGCATGACTTGTTTCTCTGGTACAACTCACGACACGAGCTAAAGACACAGACGCACGTGTTCCAAATGCGTCAGTGACAATTTTACGTTACGCAGTGGCCTCAATGTTCCTTTACTTCATTCACATATATACTGTTTCAAGGATAATCACATTACAGAAAAAAGCACTGCACGGAATAATAAATAATTTTCTTCGTATTTCGTGAAATATGTGCCACATTAAGGTAACCTTTCAGACTAAAACTACAGATATAAATACGGGCTGCGTTACTTGTCTTTCCTTCGTATGATGAACCGTTCTCTAATTTGTTTCGCAGTCCTTCCCTCTTCTGCCTACCTGTTCACAGCAGGCGTCGAGGTTGTTTTTATTTTCACTTGATCACACTCAGACACACACCACAGTCGGTAGGACTCCTCTGGCCGAGGGATCAGCCCGTCGCAGAGACCTCTACCTGACAACACAAACACTGTACAGGACAAACATCCATGCCCCCGCTGGGATTCGAACCCACGATCCCAACAAGCACTCGGCCGCAGACCTACGCCTTAGACCGCGCGGCCACTGGGATCGGCACCGTTCTCTAATTAACTGACAAAATGACAACGTTGGAATTTATCTTCGTATCATGTAGGGGTTTCAACGAGTCAATAAAGAACCAACAAACTAATCATGGGAATAAACTCGACAGAAGACTGCTTCCTGGAAAGGTAATATTAGCTAAGACACGCACAGTTAGCCTTCCTCCTAGTATTGTTGCGATTAGATAACCTTATTATGGCCAAGAGGCCGAAACGTGTAGCATAAAATGTAATAAATACCCTATATACCTCAGTTGTAATTTACAGTCTATTTATTCATTTCAGGCATAAGCCCAGGTCTTCCGGCAAGTCTCTTTCCTTCTGCTCTTCGGACTAAAACTTTGCACGCATTTCTCTTCGCTGCAATTCATTCTATATGCTTAATCCATCACTTCCTTCTTCATCTCATCATCTTAAAAACCTTCAGGGCAGAATGAAAATTATGCAGCACTTCACTGTGCCATTTGATCCCAACTCATGTCACTTCCCTCCCCCTCTCTTTAGTTCAAATATCACTCGCACTACCCTGCTCCCAACCACCACCTTCCCTTCACACCCACAAAAACCAACACTTAAAGTTACAGTTTTTTTACGTTTTATTCTAAGCTTTTTACGGACAGAAGACGCGAAGACAAAATATTCATAACTGAATTGTACGAAGTATTGCGCGATCTTACGTAGTCTGCTCTTACACTGTTCATGAATGCAACTCTGATTTGCTACCATCATTTCCAGAAATTTGAAGTTTGCCGCAGTTTAAAAGATTTTACTGCCCGTCTTTGTGTTATAATCCTGTCCTGCATTTCGGTGACTGGATACCAACCAATAAACACTTCGTTTCCTCTAAGTTTACTCCGAGACCCTTTTAGCAACTAGCAGATCTGTCACAGTTTTCTCTCCGCTATTTGCACCGACCGCCGCGGCCAAGCGGATAGCAAACTTTTTTCGTATTCGGGAGCTCCCAGGTGCAAGGTTCAGCCCCTAGACCGAATGCACTGACTGAAGGTTCTCGTACAATTTTTCCTCATTTTTCCGAAAAAATGCCAGGGCAGTGACTCATGTCTGGCCAAGACTGCTTCCTCCCACATCCTTGCCAATTCATTATTCACTAGCCATCCTACCGTTCCGCGCTATACAGTCTCAGCCGCCGACAGCGCCCTTAAACAAACCATAAACAAATAGATTTATGATATTTACGTTTTCGCTCAATAAAATAACATCACCAGCATAGTTCAGACGTTCTTTCGTTCCATTCAATCCCAGTTCCTCCTGGTTTTCTTAGTCCTTCCTAACTGCCTAAAGCAAAGACAAAGCACCTACTTTTCTCACACAAATTTAAACACGAATGCAGTAGATAAAAGTCTGGGGTCCTAGTTTTTATTTTATGTTATTTGCAAGGTGGGTCTGTTTTAGAATAGGTTTGATTGAAACACACTTCAAGTAGCCTAACTTGCTCCATGTTTACACAAAATTCAACGGGAATGTTGCAATATGTTTTCCTTGTAAGAGAATTATATGCTTTCATATAGCCTACGCATACGGGTAGAAGATAAAAAATTTAAGTACAAAAGTTAAAAGTTTTCACTCGAAGATCTATATGAGCTGCTCCTTGAATCTAGATCCCAAATAGCTAAATATTTACATGCACAAAGAGATATCTGCAACAAATTTGCAAAGAAAAGTGAAACGCAAATTTCCTGTCCAACACAATCTTGCTCCATAAAATTACTGTTTATACGTAATTTAAAAAAATTACTTGCTTGCTGTCGTCTCATAACTGTGGGAACATTCAACTGATCCTGATTAAATTCTACATTGCAGGTTTTTGCACATGTATGTCGAACTATCTCAAATTTCGCAAAAATCAGCTATACAGAGGCGATAAGCCTTATCTTACATATCAACCTATCGTACACACGAATTCATCGGCCATAGCTGGTGGCCGAAAAGCCTTGTTTCTTACTACAATACGTATTAACTGGCACGTTAAAACTTTTACTGTATTTCACGGAATGTGTTAAGTACACGTGCAAAACAAAATAAAAACTTGGCCCAACGAAGATTCGAACACGATTTCCTAAATGGTAAACCACGAGGCTTATAGTGTTCATCTCCGTGCATTAAAATCAATTTCAGAAACGAGAACCAACTAAATGCACAATTTTGTACTGCTTTGTTGTGTTTTATTCCCGATTTTCTCTCCTACATGTTTCGGCGAGCTGTCATCTTCAGGGAGGATACCTCACGTTATTATATAAAGCACGAGATTAAAATGTGCTGTCCGTGCTATTATTATAATCTTCCTAAAGAGTTAAAATCCTCTAAAATTCGTAGGTTATTTCTCTATTCTTTCATAATTTTTTGGTGTTCTGGTTTGGAATTATGTGGCTTTTTGAATCTGCCATGAATGAAAAACATCACCGTAAGCGTAATATTTATGCAACAGATTTCCTTCGGATCAAGGTACGCGATAGCTGCACTTAGGGAATTAGCTGTGTTGGCCCCGTGTGCGTCTCGGTGTTAGGTGGCAGACTGAACGGGGCCGGGGACGGGTGTTCCGTTCAGGTACCTGCGTGTCGGAGTAGCATGTCATAGGCTGTTTCAAAGAGGGGGTTGTGTTCTCCACCATTTTGTTCGTGTGTAAGTGTGTTGTACTGGTGCTGTTGGACACAAAATTGTTCTAAGGCAGTCATGTATGAGCTTTTGTGCACCGGCTGCAGTACAGTTACGGTTTCTTGGATGGATCCATAGTCATGTAAACCACGACTACACCAAACAACACAAAATAAAGGGTTATTCTTGACCACGTTCCTTGCAATATGCCAATACAGTCTAAACCCTCTCACCTCACCCTACATGCCTTGACCCTAAAGATGGAAGTAGTATGTTCCTCCGAAGCGTTGGTACCCACCCACAAACTACACGGTGTCACAGCCCCGTATACCACAGTATGAATAACCACTGCAATGAAGATTGGTTACCTGGGAAGCGAAACCGTGTAGTTCCAGAAAACTTCCTTCCACCCTGAAGATGGCAGCAGCTGATTCGTCCGAAATTCTGGTAAATTTCTACCAGGCTACAGGGTGCCACACCCCATCAGTCAGTAATTTTTAAGTTGCAGCTATGAAAACTTAGCATCTCGTATAATCAGCACCTTATTAGTGTTCAATTCGGAATGTAACAACGCTGTCAGAAAGGCAGATTATAGAACAGCGCATAGCTGAAGGATAACGCATTAAAACGGATGCTGACGGTAGCGTCCGTGATCGAATTTAAGGTACTATCCCAACGTAACACTGGAGGGAATGAAAAGCCCAAGAAGACCCTCAATCAGAAGAGTGGGTATTCGGAGAGACATTCAGACTGGCCGTTGCCGCTTGAGAAAACTTGCTCGAAAAATATCACCTTCCAAACTTAAGAGCTTATATAGGTTCGGCGAAACTAACAGTCCGTTCATATTCTTTCGCGGACTGAAAATTATTTACTAGAAGTAAGACAGCAACAAACACTAGCATTCACTGAACTAAGAATTAATAAGCAATAACACAGTCAGTGCACCAGGATCCTTATTATATGCATACATTTCCTAACTTGTTACTCCGTATTTAGTTACAGTATAGCGCAGTAAACAACCTGACCTAGAGGGCAGGGATTGGGAGCTACTGGCATCAGTGTCAATTTTGGCACCAGTATTTAAAGGATTTGCCTGTATCAACATTTTGAGCCACTCCACAATTCAACAGTTCACAGGATTTTGTGGTACTTCACCAAATGCAAACTATAGCTTATAAATAACTAAAGCAGTCACAGACATTTAAAGAACAATAAGAACTTTAAGATATAGTGACCACAAATAATCTTGTACGAACGTTATGTTATTCATACCGTCCCTTTCCTTACAATCAATACATCAACCAACTCATGCACTTAATAGAATAAATTCAGAAGCAATTATACAACTCCTACGCGTTTCGGCACCGGGGTGTCATTATCAGGCAGTTATTCAGAACAAAGGAATAACAAAGCCAACGGCTAATCTAAGTATTGCGCTGAATATCTCCCTGATGATGGAAACTTGGTGCCGAAACATGGAGTTTTATAACTGCTTCTGAATGTATTTTGTTAAGTGCATAAGTTGGTTAATGTATTAAGTATTGTACGAATTGAGTTACATCTGCATTTACGAACCCTAATATACTTGCTCTTGTTCAGACGAGTCCTACTGGGAGTGTGTTTAATCTAGAAACCTCAACAATGAGGCGGCACAGGCCAGAGTTGGGCTGTTGCGCCACAGAAAGAAAATACTTGCTCTAAAACAAGCCTCCTAACAAGTAACTGAATTTCAGTTTTGTTGACGGTTGTTAAAACAACATGAACCAACAAGCTGCTCAAGGTAATGACAAATCATGGGTTATGGTATCGCTTGCAGATAGTTACACTGTTCCACTTATTAGATGAAAATTGGCATGTGTTTGCTACAGAATACCTTTGTGTGTGAATGGAATTGCTTTAAGCTTCGATTGTTAGCTTTGGGTACGACACACTAACCTCACTTGCTCCCAACAATACTATACAGCATTGTTAAACTAACATTTGTGTTGACTAACGCCCGACATAAAATAGGCAGCCCTGGCTTCAGTGAGAAACCTCGTTTAACGTCCTACCTGCAGAGGTAATGTAGAAACTGAGGCCATATCTTTATTACTCCGAATAACATAATAAAAGTTTACAAAATGGACGCTACATATTACAACTGTAAATATGAATAGTTTTACGTACTATATACTCCACGACACACAAACGTATGCTTCCAAACAAAGTGCTGCAGTATGTTTATTTAATGAAATGGCGGTGGCTATTATTTGTTCTACGTCCTTGCAACAGTAAACGAACGGTTGTTACGTTAGTGTTCTGTCCGCCAAAAACGCTACAGGTAGCTGTTCTAAACAGGCGATTACCCACCGTCCGCCATGCAAGACCACAACACAATTTGAGAGAACCTAATCTAATCTACTAAGTGTCATGCACGTATGAAAAGTTTATTTATTAACTCACGTGACACTTATTTTATTACTGCTGATAGCTGTCACGAAGGAGCTTTCAAATATCACGTTCGATCCCCTTTCTGGTGCAAACACAACTAACACAACTACACACACGTTTACAGGACACGGTCGTCAGTGGCTCCATACAGTGAGAAGTGTGGGAACTCCCAGCACGCACTCGTATTTCAACTGTTCAGACAGCTAACTATTGTTCTCAGACAGTAAGGAACAGCTCACTGAATGATACTGTTTTAAATGTCGATTATTATATGTTAAATAATGACTTCCACATACCTGCGACTGCTATTCCACGTGTTTGTGGATTTATAGCATTCATTTCTGAAAGTTTATTTGGTACATTT
The DNA here is from genome assembly GCA_013340265.1 of Coptotermes formosanus. NCBI lineage: Eukaryota > Metazoa > Arthropoda > Insecta > Blattodea > Rhinotermitidae > Coptotermes > Coptotermes formosanus. The sequence continues at coordinate 380,262 of BLKM01000654.1, forward strand.
ACATGCAGATTTTGCTCAATCTGATCTTCCAACAGGAGGTAGAGGCGTTATGAGATATCCCTTGCGTCATCTAAAATGTGGTATGCCCTAATATTTCCTCATATGAATATGCAGTTTCAGGAGTCTACCTCCGATTACTGCCGACCGAATTCAAGGGAAGCATGCAGTTTGTCAAGACTATTGTATTGCGGTTTATCTGTCGCTGCGTGCTGTAACTCCCATTTCTGCCGACTTACCGGGAACTTAGAGTTAAAATCTAAGATTGACTCTTCCCCTCGTGCTTATTACAGACAAAATAATCTGAGACTGACTTTTCCCTCGTGCTTATTACGGACAAAATTAATGTACAAAAATGTCAGTTTATTCACACGCGGTAGCATATAACTAAAACCATTTCTTTAAATGTGTTCACACCAAGAAAGAAAGGAGTGCAGTTAGAAATAAAATCACTCTCGTAAAACAAAGTGGTACTCTGGTTTAAAATACGACGAGTCGACATTTTTAATCATAAAGGTACGTTTAAAAACTATTACAAAGCAACTCATTTTAATTTAATACAGCATAGCTAGTTTGCTAATAGGCCGACACAGATCAAGTTCTCAAATTATTACTCGGAATTGTAAATGTGTTACAGGACGATTTCTTGTTCCAGCAAGCACACTGTCTACGACAAATCCCACATGCAAGGCGCTGGAATCGAACTAGGGCCACCACGGTGATTCCTGCTACTCGGGTCGATCCGGTAGGGCCACCTGTAACCGGATGAAGCGCTGCAAGACGCCCGGCCATGACCACAAGACTACCTACTCTGTGTCCAGCGTCCAGTCTCGCAGAGACATCTACTATTCCCACGTGCGTTGCTGGTGTGCCTGTTTCCCTATAGCAGGCAGAGAGGGGCAGTCTCTATTTGCAACTTACCATGTGTTGACGATAGGCTCAGTTGCAGCAACCGTTAATGCGTGACCACGTACGTACATACATACAAACACTTGTACTGTCCATAAACCCAAAACTTTGCCAAAATTACAGTAGGATGTGGTATAAGCGGTAAACATACAAATACGCAAAGCATGTAGAATTGCCATTGGCGGAGACGCTCCTCCAGCGCACCTAACGGATAACAACTGAAATAAAGTAGGTCGCTTTCGCACAGGACGCTATTGGAGATACGATTTCGATTCGATGAACATAAGATACATACGATACGATTGGTCTGACACATTGAAGGTGATCCAATCAGACGATATGCACTGTTTCGGTATGAGTATGCGATAAATTGCTACAAACAATATTTGAGCACCCATGAAAGTATCCTACGTTAAGCAATACAATCAATTACAGTGTATTCAGCAATGAGTTACCTTACGTGATTCATTCAGTTCTTTCCCGATATTTCCCCACACTACATCAGTTTTATCTTTTCTCGTTTAACCAGGATCTCTCCAGTCACACAAAATGGCATGCTCCCAACAATGTTCACAATCTTCATATATGTTCACAAATTTAATATTCGCTTCCCATCATGCTTATATAACCAAACACAGCACTGCAAAGCCTGTAAAACTTCCGCATCATGTAGCACAAATCAAACACCTGTGGCGATACATTTATGACATAAACACAGCATGCCGACTCAGTCACGGTAACGTATCAGCTATTCGTGAACATACCATTATCTTGTCTTCAGTGTGCAAAGTCCCATTTGAAACCAAGGGTGGTGTTGCATCGTAAGCTGACCGCATCTTAAGTAATGTCCAGTGTGACAGCCTCCTAGGATAAGAAGGCAGAAAACGAAACGTCGGAAGCATATGAGATGTTACCTTACAAACGAATGTAGGAAATATATGGGACCCACAATATGAAAGTATATGTCACATTTGAAATCAGTATTATCAGCATTATCAGCGTAACAGTTGGAGGATACAACCCTTTCATAAGTGTCTCTCTCCTGAATCTGATGTGGATTTTAATACTGTACATGCCATGCATTGTTCTATAGTTATTCAATACTGTAGAAAATCAACTAAATGCATTTTAACTGGCTTTCTACAATAGTAAATAACTGATGTGGATGTTTTCCTTGAGGGTTTTATGAGAACCCGAATTTGTACAAGTTTTTCACTGATGACTGGCCAAGAAGAATATAAGTGTGTGGGAGTAGGGGGGGTGTACATGAACATTACTGGCACAATTCCAAAACACTGTGCATGTTAAATATACCACTAACAACAGAGAATGTCCAGTACAATTATATAATGTACTAAACACTGTTTTTCAACTTTGGAGTCAGTGTCTCCTCTCAAACATTTATAGATAATCTAAAAAGTAGGGTAAATTCAGGTTAATGGAACCACAAAGTAAAATAGCTAGTATGTCATATTAAATGGCTGGGAAGTTGGCCCAATCCCATGGCTGGTAAGGCTGGTCCTTTGCCAGTACCAAATATTTTTCTGTTATGAGTACTGTCCAACCTAAAATGTTAAACTGAATTATGTAAACATTCTACATTGTCCTGGTCACCCACCTGCTTGCAGGTGAATAGGACCACCAGTGAGGGTTAATGAGACCATCTTTTCTGCAACTTACTGATGAAGAACTCAGCTTATATGGCGATCTCATAACAGTAACAAATGCACTCCAAACTCTGTAAGCCAACTCTTGCCCACATGAACTTCCCAAACATGAATCTTTCACAGACTGCTACATCAACACACTTTTCACGGTAGCATAGTTCACACTTCATACACCATATCCAGCGTCCAAATTGTGAGTAACGTCAGCAGTTTTATTGATTATTGCAGAATCAACAAAAGTTATCTTCCTCTGTGTCTTCAGCACAAAATTCCTTAACATCATCCTGTAAGGATAACTCAAAGGCTCAAATTCTGTGGCTAGGGACACCTTTCTTCAGGGTATCATTTATGTTTCTTTTCTGATATCTGTCGTAGGCATCATCAATGCACATAGCAAAAGTCAACACTGAAGCTTTTAGTTGCCATATTTTAATCAGCTGAACAAGTTCTGTTGGTGTAGAGAGTAGATTATGGAAGGACACACTGAACAGAGATGAACTCTGTTGATGTGAACTTGTGAACCATTCTTGTGTCACATTTTCTTCACCAGACATGAATACAGTCTGACCAACTCTATGACTTTATAGCCTTACTCTCAGTAATTATTCTACAATGTGGGCATGTTCATGGCATTTGGACAGCCTAAAACTTGAAGATGGAACCTATGTGTTTTACCAAAACATCAGAAGCAAACTACAAACCATGCCACACATCCCAGAATACTTCTACTTTAAGCAGGTCTGGTGCATGCCTCATGCTTCTGGCTTCTTAAAAAGCTTTCACAGCCTTATTTGTATGTTCTGCCAGTATGATTGCTCTGTTTTTTTCACACTTGTCCATCTTAAAAGGGACAGATGAAAAAACCATGTAAATAGTTGAATTTATTAACTTCACAAAAATGCTGCCATAATAGCTCGAATATGTAGTACACAACATGAAAATTTTCAACATTCCCACAAGGCGCTTATTCCTGCAAATTTTCTCAGTGTATATAACAATGGTTGGTATCACTGACAGTCTACCGATAATGGATTTGGCCCACAGAATACCTGGGTACTACTTAACCACACTCACAATTTCAAAAAATTCCAATTCAGTAAAAATGTCTGCCTAAAACCTGATGTTAACATACACAAATGTTTACCTCAACTTCAAACACAAGCTTCAAAACAAAAATTTACCATGCAAACACACTCTTCTACCCATGCAGTATTTTTCCTTCCCCTTCAGAGAAACACTGCAAATTGCAGCAAATGCCACAATGCCACCAGTAATACCAATGGGGAGTTTTTCATAAAAATTATCCTATTCACCCACTGGTCAGCATACATCTAGACATACCACATACACCCACAAACAGATTGGAATGAAAATCTATTATATGAAGAATATTGAATGTGACTTACAAGTATTTAACTTGCTACCTGCTGGAATCATCTTCATAATGTTCCAAGGTTTAATGTATAAAGTAGAAGAAAGTGTTTTCAAAAGTTTCATACAATGTAGAATACGTAGTACTGTATATACAATATACACATACACATATACACACACATATTCAAAATTATATGGTTATATACATTAGTGCCACAAAAATACAAAGGCAGTAGAAGAAAAATACACATCATTGTTAATACTGTCATTGTTATTGTTATTGTTAAAGTAAATTTATTGCAGGCACAGACAGTCACTACAACACTTTGCAGAAAAAGTAAATGACATAAGATTCCTTTTTGAAAGTTAGCCTTGTAATTTGTACAGGAAGGAAGGAAGGAAGGAAGGAAGGAAGGAAGGAAGGAAGGAAGGAAGGAAGGAAGGAAGGAAGGAAGGAAGGAAGGAAGGAAGGAAAGAAAGAAAGAAAGAAAGAAAGAAAGAAAGAAAGAAAGAAAGAAAGAAAGAAAGAAAGAAAACAATTTTTGTTTTAAACTAAATATACATCATGATGAAACACAACATACAGGTTCAATGACATGCCTATTATGCGGCATTTACTGGTAGATGTGTATATATAAAATGAACAAAACAATCCCATAAAAGAAACTTACATTTTCACGTTTTGCATGATGGTGTTGTGAACTGGTACACTGATTTCTGCAGCCACTGCGCTCTCCAATTGGCAACAGACATTGTGTTTGTATTTACAGTTCTTTCCACATGCATGAAGAAAAATTCTTATGTTGTAGTTGATTTATATGAATTTTATTTCTTGGGGTTGGGGACTTTAAAACTTCTACTGTAGATGTACCACCTACAGTCATGCAGATAATTTTTGTGCCATATATCATTGTACCTTTCTGTGCAGAGATATTGTAGTTAGAGATTAGTTTACAATGGTACACTGTAACTAGCATAAAGCTCATAAAAATTTCAGCAGCAATATTTGACATCTCCTATCTCCAGCTATGATCTCCACAGATAAATTGCCCAGTGATCCCCCCTTACACAGCACAGTCACTGAAGGACACCACGAAATCACAATTTTACCAAACATGCATGACAGGAACCTGAAGCATTCTTGAAAGACGGCTGGATAGAATAAATCATGCTATTATACCATGGACAAGTTTTTATAAGCAAAGGTTGACACTGAAACACTAACTGAGGCACAGGTCCCCCTCCATTGCTTCACTACAACAGCAGCTTTTGGAAATCACTGCCAGCTGGTATACATATCTGTAACTACACGGAAGACTTGCTACATGGCGATGGAATAACAACAGAATTTCAACTCCTGTGCATTTACACATTAGTATCTAGGCAAGTATTAGGCACTAAGAAAAAAACTGTTTAGAAACTCATTGTCTTCCTATTTATTTATGTTGTTTTACAGTCCTGCCAGTATCTCAAGACTATATAGCACTGAATGTTAAGATGTTTGATAAATGCTGAACTTAATATTATTCAAAAGGAAACAGTGATGGTCAAATTAGATACTATTCTGGTATTTTCCTGGACATACTAATTAAATGTACAAAACACCAGGTATGTTCTAAGAAACAGTCCACGACTTCATTACTTGAATCCTAAGGATGCTTTGTGTTACAGTTTCTACACTGATTAAACACTGCTGTTGTATGCTGAAGCAATGATTAAGTGTGCAGAAGTATGGGGTTGTTTTATTACATGTATGATTGACATCTAGTCGATTAAAACTTCACTGTGATGGACATTGAAGAGGCAGATACAACTACAATCTGAATTTCCTTATAAATACTTGATTGTACAATGCTGAAACTTGGACACAATTCAGTTCACACCAATGAAACAGTACATACACATAAAGGTTTCTGAAGCCCTCTTTGAGACAATCTAATGTCAACACAAACAAAATCCTCATGTCTATGTAATACTAACTTTCTGGTGGTAGGACCCAAAGCCTCTACACTGCTAATACCAAAACCTCTCACCTCACGTGAAGCTGTCCCTGTGCACAAACACCAAGCCACAAAGGTATATAGGAGGAGTGGAACAAAGCTTTGATGTTTTTCCTAACCTCCACTCCAGGTACAAATGGGTGGTTTTCTTCGTGCTCCAGATCTGTACCCATTGGATAAAAAGCTGGGAAGAATCCACAGCTGTTACTTGACTAAGGTGTTAATATGGCATATGTCAAGTCTGTTAAAACAGTAGACACAGTAACACTTTTCATCTTCAGTGCACATGTTCTCTGGCCAAAAGTGTAAAAAATTAGTGTACAATGGGCAGCTTGACTTGGTCGAGTTTTTTCTCCTGTAAAAATACTTAATGAATTTTGGTAATATTTAGTACTGGTGATAACAACTAAAAGGGGCTCAAAATTTTACTTTGATCCAACACAACTACTACTTAATATGAAGTTCAAATCAAACATGCGTGTTCTCAAAAACTGTTTACTGTACAGTAGAAAATAAATTAGAACATAACAAAATACTATCTCATTAAGTAAACAGCTTTTATTTGCAATACGATTTAACATGTGTGCGCCCATATTTAATGAAATACAAGAAAATTTATTACTATGCAGTATGGTATCTGCATTGTTATCAGCTTAGTAACCAGATTTGTGCGTAGCAACAACAGACTCAGAATGACTTGCTTTTCGGACTTTCGTCCATTATCCACTGTTCCCATAACAGTATGTTTTAGAAACTAGATGTTTCCATCTTCATATAAGCAGGTGGGGAGATAGGTAGTCAGGTGGGGCCTACAGAATGAGTTATTCACAATATCTGGTCCACTGAACCATACCACCTTCTCACATGATTTATTTTTCAAAACACTGTGCTATTTCGGGAATACTGGAAGATGGGCAAGCCCAGAAACCAAGCAATCCCACATATAAACCATCATCAGAAACTTACAGAACTGACTAACAGACTTGTATAACAATAAACAAGAAAGAAAAAGCACACAAAGAACTGAAATGAAAGTATTTCAGAATTGTGTATTCATATTGCAGTGTAGGTTTCTAGTCCTTGTTAAGTGGAATAATATAACAACTTTTTTTTCCCTAACCCCAGTTTGGTTTAACTGGATTAATTCAAAATAAAAGTTTCCTGTAGGCTTACCAAATTCAATTTCTATACAGAAATATGTCTGAAAAAGAGAGAGGAATGATGCAGAAAGTACAGTACTCATTGCTGGTCACAAGATTTATAGATGTACAGTTGTATGTGAAAGCAAAATTCTGAGAAGGAATGCAGCATGAACTCATGCAAGGGTTTTCAAAACTTATAATATGGAAAGGTGACCTTCCTGTTTGTGGCTGCCCTGTGCCCTTGTTCCTTGTCATACATTTTTGTTCACATTAAACAACATATACACATTCAGCTGGGTTGCCTCTCACAAGCTGCCAGTGTAAAGAGACATGCCAAATGTTTCCCAGGATGCCATACAAAATACTTCATCATTAACATATTGACGTGGTAACACATACATCGGAAAGGAACCACCAAAGCAAACACATTTTCATAGCACAGAATTTTAATAATTAAACTAAACGTCTCTACTCAAGCATGCATGAAACTAAACAATGTTTTATACATAACTCACCAGTTGTATTTGAAGATCACTGCAGAATGGGTTTAACTTCATAATAATGGAAAAATTTATGCTTAGGATTACTTCCGGAATGTAGAAAAATTATCCTCTGCCAAAAATTAAGAAAAAAAAAAGGGAGAGTAACTCACTGCATTACTTAAATATAATGTGCATTTTTTTCAGGTAACTCCCAAAAAATTTCCTGGAAGTTTTAATTGTATCCATTCAATTCTGTTAACTGTTATCCAAAACTACCACTAACAATCTCTTCAATTATGTTAATTCATTTTTCTTCTGTGCTGCAATCTCACACACATGCACACACCTGTTCTTTTACACCTGTGTGTCATGTCTCTTTTAAGGCCCCTTGTTTGGCTGTTCACTAGAAGACTCCTGAGCATGTACAAAACTCACAGCATACAACAAGGCTACAGGGCAGCATGCTTATAATACACTGTGTTAGTCACTGTGCACTTACTGTTCAGTTCAGACTGATATTATGCTGTTTATTTACCTCCATTTAACAGTACATTTTCCTTATTAAATGTGTGAGAAAAATTCTACATCCCCTAGAGCAACACCAATCAAAAACAGCGAAAGGTAGTCTGTCTTACAGAGAAATTACAACATAGTAAACGGGCTTGAAAAATTTGAATCCTCTGCTAATATCTGCCCTGCTCTTGGCTAAGCCAGGAGCACTGTACATAGGAGTACAAGTCGTTATAATGCCAAAAAAATTAAAGAAAGTTCTAAGACAGAATCCCCCCCCCCCCCCAATTCTAACACAGTTGCTGTCCCCATTGCCCACCTCATTGTCATCCTCACCCAGCTGACTGCCTCTCCTTCATTCACCTCTAACACAGCTACCACCAGGTTCCTAAACCCATGTCACCCAGCATTTAATGTAAGTATATGCGAATTGTTTACAATTCCTTTCCAATTTACAAAGATGGAAAATGAGTGTTAATTATTTCCATATTAATATCAGTGACATAATAATAATACAATAGGTACATGTATATACATCTATGGTACATGAAGAGGCTGTCACTCATGATTGCCCCTAACCCCCACCTATTCCATCATTTGTTATGGGAATGTTGTGTTTGATTTATGGCTTTCTCATTTATGCCCACTTTCTCAGAACACAATTAGGGCATAAAACAATGGCTACATATACATGTGTGTGTGTGTAAGCACACAACTTTAGGTGCACATCCAAAACTAGTACCAGTAAACTACATGTTCCATCACCACTGTACAAGAGTACCAGCTGCAGAATCTTGTGCATCACCAAAAACAGCATGAAAAGCAATATGAACATGCTCTTCTGAGCAAACCACAAGGATAATATTTCAGTATTAAACAAAGAAAAATAAAAATTTCCTTTTTATAATTTAGCATTTCATAATTAGGATGTGCCAATACCATACCTAATTTCTAAATACCTGACAACAATAACACAATTCCTGTAATCTGCTCCTCAGTCCTGGAAGCCAAACCACCTCCTGATAACAACAATTATTTAACAATAAGAGATGCACTTTACTTCATACAATCCATGAAAGACACAAATGTCACTTATAAATCTCTACACTGCTGATAAAGGAACTCTCATGAACCTGAACTTTCAATCACTGTATTAAAAATAAGAGTCACCAAACTGTACAGTACTGTGGCAGCTTGATTTTAGATCATATGACAGTTAAGACTCAGAAATTGTCTTCTCAAGGCCCCACCCAAAGGACCTTTGGGTGGTGGGGGTGGGGGAGCTTGGTACAGATGTGATGTAACGTATCACTTCCTTGTATTGCAGTTCATAAAAAGTTTATAAAACGCACCTTTAATATGTGTATATGTGTGTGGGTGTCACCATTTGCATTCTATGAATCCTGGTTATGTCCTCTCAGCACAACTTTGCTCACAAGCGTTATCACAACCTTCGTAACTATTACACAAAACATTACAGCACATAGCACTTAAATGTCAAACAGTAACTAATTATATGCTTAAAATACTCAAGAATTATAAGCAGAGTGACAAGATGAACTATAGTCTGGAATGGTTCTAACCCGTATTTATTTAGCTAAACAAGGATGCCTAGAGTGTGATGTATGTACTCAATGCACTCCCTATGTTACACCCCTCCCAACCACATTTTGAATGCACACCCATCTTTTACAATATTATTTCAGAAATTAACAAAAATATTTTACTTTATATAATTTTGCATTAACAGCCACGAATTATGAAGAATGGAGGAAACTTCTGGAGCCCAAGATTGTCCGAGTTGTAGCGCTGATGATGATGATTTTGCATTAAAAAATACAACTCAGAAACTGGATCCATTATATGAGCCCTGACAATTAATAAATAACAGGACTTATTCTGTACATTTGTGTGTGTGTGTGTCTCTGTAGGCACGCATACACACACACAAATGCACACGCACTCTGTAAAGTTATTAACCATTAGTAAGTGTAGCTACCTTCAGGGCACTTTCTAGTTTCATACATGCATTTCGGCATTTCTGACACGCCTGTATATCATTGTGTCTTTTCACTGTCATCACTACACAGCTCTGAATGTTTTCAAGCTCCTCACCTAAGCATTTCTTTTTTTAGTCTCAGGAACATGGAAAGGAAATGCAACGCCAAATCACGCGAGTACAAAAGATACACAAATATTTGTATTCATCTCTTTACTGAACTGGATGTGCTGTGTGGGAAGGCATATTGTCATGGTTCACCTGTACCAACATGGGCTCAGTCATTTTCTATGGTTGTGCTAATGTACACAATTCAAAATGTGAGGTAAAATACTTAGCTCACTGTTTTCATAAAAGGGAATTACAAGAGGGCATATGAGCATGGACTTGGCTTTGATTTTTTAACATTCATGTCCCTCAGTATCAAGAGTTTTCAGATGGAAACTGGTGATTTGTTTCTAGGTTTTACTGGAAGGCAAAAGCATAATTACCACCTGCCACTTTTTCTAAGCAGTCAAATCCTTCCAACAATCTTCCTGAGAAGTCTGACAAAACTGTTGTCATGTTTTAACAAACCAATAAACACTGTGCCAAAACATACACAAACTAATTACCTCAAAGAGAGTCCTTGACAAGCTAACAGTCACTCACCCAGTCAATAAACTCTTTGCCTCTTATGCAACTCAGAAGTTAAATTATCATGTTTTGATGAGCCAGTAACTTTTACACAAAACCAACAGAATTCCAATGACTGAGTTAAAACTGCCAAATCATGTAGTCATGTGACCAAACACCAGCATTCCTTTTACGCCTAAAATCATCAGTCCAATTATTTAATCATGAGACTTCATATGGGAACACCTCTCCCATATATTGTACTACCTACAGAAGCATGATGAAAACTCAACAGCATATCACTAGGCAAGAGGAAAGATCCTCATGTGCTAAGGCAATGAATTACAACTTAAGGCTTCATTTTCAGCTGCTAGGTTGGGAAATGATTGACACAGACATTCCGTCAACTGATTGTACTGTGACCCACGTGGCTTCCAAAACAACAGTATGTTTACAATTTATATCAATAATTTTGATAAGGCCCAAAAATGGTACAGCACTTCTGGGTCAGTAGAATCTCACATATCAGAATCTCACTGTTTCATCTCAAGGGCACCAAATTACTATCCTTAATTAAACTGAACAGAACATGGGTAGAAAGTTTCAACAGAATGCAACAGTCATGAAAAGTTTTAAAGTCAGTGCTTTAAAGCAACCACATATAAAGCACATGCAAAAAACTATACAGAGCATAGCTGGTCAATAAAGGAGATATGTGTAATGAATAATTAAAAAATATTACTAAGAAACACTACCTAATTAGAGGCACATGAAAACCAACTGAATTCTTTATGATGCTCTGACACTCCCAAACATAGAATTATGCTGTGATGTGATAAAAGAAAAATTGTCCCTGAGCTTAGGCACCCCAGCATAAAGGCACACAGGAGGTAAAGCTCTATGCCTTCCTAACCTTGGAACTAGAAGGAAGCGAACTGTCAGAATCAAGCTTCACCTGCTTTACCCTTAGAGAAGCAGCCAGCACCCATCTTATAGGAGCCTGGGTTGGCTCTAGAATCAAGCTAGACATTGTGGCAAAAGGAAAAATTCCTGCCCCTGCTGATAATGAAGCTCCAGTCATTCAGCCTACAACTAGTCACTTCCATTCCAGCTCATTTCTGGAGGCTGGATTGGCTCCTGAATTGGTCCAGATAGGATGGTAAGAAGAAAAATTGCTGCCTCTGCTTGGAATTTAATGCTCGTTGTGTAACAGTTACTGTAACTTAAATGAAAAGGTATCACATTCAGTAGTGACACAATAAATATTAAACACAAAAGTTAGACTCAGTTTCAGTAATTTGGACAATATGACAATATATCACATCCTAATAACAAAAATGAAGTTCATATATTTATTAACACAACTTTTAAAAACTTTTTTAAAATAAGCAGAATCTTCATTAAATGAAAATGCTGCATACATCAACACAGTAAATGTAACGTTGCCTCGCATTTATTTTATTATGTTGTTTAAGTGCTTATCGTATCTACTGGCAGCAAATGGCTTGATGTATGTACACTAACATAAATAGTCTAAGTCATGTTACAAATGAAACATAAAATAAATTATGTGACAACCACTACTCATTCCAATCCAGATTATTTAGTATCTTGCCACTTCACTATTTTCATGGTATCTTTACTTACACTTTCTTTTAAAATGTAAAAAACAAACAATAAAATTCACATAAGGCATCAATATATCCCATAGCTCAATACAACGGAAGAATTTCAATTCATGATGGCACAATGCAACCATGAACATTTTTACATAACACTGTGTTTTTTAACAAAAATATCAATAATATATAATCTACATTTAACATTTAACTTAAAGCCTTTTAATTACTGAAAGCTTCTACAGGCTATTACATGGGTCCCTGTTGAAAACTGTTCAGACCAACTCAACTGCAGGCCTTACTGCAACTCTTCACTACAAGTCACCAATGCCTCTGATATGACTGTTTAGTAACAGCATCTTCAACATAAAACAATCCATGTCAGGTGATGATGATGTTTCACACTTACTGCTTGCACCCCCATACAGGCAGTCATAATTACACAACATGTTAATGTTCAAATATTTTATGTGTGAAAGAACAACAAAGATTCAGTGGGTGAACAACTAAAAACAATTTCCATTAAACATTAAAAATAAAGGACAGCCCTAAAAGAAAATGTACACTAAGAAAGAAACACTTTTCTTCACCAGTAAAGTTCTCACATATTACATACGCTCTATTTTCATATATAATTTGTTGCCACAAACAAAGAATGGCAGCACCTACTCAGGAACGGTACATATAACTGCAGTAGACAACAATCCTCAAGCAAACATGAAGGCAGATTTTTCCTTTCAAATATGAAGTTGTTCTCCACATATGCCAGAACCTTCCTCCATTTTCATCCATCAATGCTAACATAAACAAAGAAAATTTTCTACTTTCCTGAGACACGATGTGACATGACATGACATGACATGGATATGTTTAACAATTTACAGTGTGTGTGTTACTAAACACTCACTATCTGCAACAAACTACACCAGTATCAACCTGTCGAAGCCTTACACCCACACACCACTCCGTCGTCACACTGCACTCAGTTTCAAAAGTCCTGCCTGACTTCCTGCACCCACAGAGGATTCTTCTAGTGAATCCAAGTCCAATGCAGACTCAATCATGGTTGTATCCTGAAGCAAGCGTAATCTGCTGGCACTTAGAGGAACAACAATATTTGTGTCACACATTACTTCTGTGAGATCCAAGTCTGTCATCTCAGTAGGTGAACAACTCTCTCCACCCCTACCAACATCACCACTGTTACCCACCACAGTTAACATGACATCGTCAATGTCTGTTGGAACAGCAGGATTCATACCAATATTGGCACCATTCATTACAAGTTGTGACACACTACTTGAATTACTACCTGGAAACAAAACATGACAAAAGTGTTAGTAAATGTTGTGTTAAACAACAAACATATGGAAATGAAACTGGTAAATAAGTCTGTTCATATTCCCAGCACTCACTCTTATATTATTTTTACTTAAACAAATTTCTGAAAGTCAAACACAAGCAGCATAGCATGGCCTAACTTCTTAGTTCAGATATTTAACCTGTCAGTAGCCAGCATTTGAAGACATGTTTCACATGGTGGTATCACCTAAATGCCAACTTTTTTCTGTGCTGTGTCTTTTAGTCCACAGTGGGCCAGCTAGTCATGGCTTAAAGACACAGTGGTGTTTTGAAGGCTAAGAGAGTCTTTCAAAATTCATTTGTAGTTATACCCTATTTATTTGTTCTTATTTCCTGAAGAACACCAGAAGTCATAGATCAGTCCGGACAGCAGCACATTAGAAACCTTTGAACAAATTTATTCCTAAACAAAACACTAGTATACCTTCAGAACTTGTAACTAGGGCCTACTGTGTGTAAATTTCAATATTGACTCAGTATATCCCAAATATTCTGTCTGACAATTTCAATAAGCAACACATACACATTTTACATCATACTGAAGAAACAAATGCCAACTCCAAAAATTCCACATTTTTTTATAACAACCACCTCCCTGAATAACAAATGCCTTCAACTAGTAACTTAGCACTTAATTTCTATCCTCCCTAGAAATGACAATCTGTTACATGTCTGATCACTGAACTTTATGATTTAAGGGGAAGTAATATATTTGTTACTCAGTACTACTACTACTACTACTACTACTACTACTACTACTACAATATTGTTATGATGTAGCTGATTAAATTATTCCGTCATCAATTTAGGAAACAGTACTTCACTATCAGGTATTTCAGTTCATGGTACTCTACACGTACTGTCAAATATTTCACCCACATTTCATCTTGTGGTATATACACTATCAAAATGAACTCCCACAACACACACACATTCAAAAGATGAATAAAATATTTCTTCTTTACTGATGAATAACAATCACCTTTGAGTTCACCTTTCAACTGACTGGAATCTTACCCTGGACCTACCTGCAACATACTCACCCCATTTACATTTATTTAACCCTTCCAAGGTAATTACTCAGATTTGTGCATAACATATGCCTTCCATCACAGTAAAAACAGCCATACATCAATTTAAATAATTTCTCATGCATATTCCATGGCATGCATCAAAAAAACAATTACAACAGTGGATTCTACCACCTTCTTGACTACATTTTCCACTACCAGTTTCAAAGCTTCTGTCAAAATCTAGCACTCATTGCAGAGGCCTGAGTAATTCCAAGCCTAGTCCATGCAGGACTTATGATGGACAAAGGATCAATGAGACAGGTTTTTCTCTGAGTGCTTCAATTTTCTCCTGTCAGTATTATTCCACCAATGCTCCATTCATCAATTCACTCATCACCACACTATATATTCTAACTAACTGGCATTCATTAAGCAACACACTTAAAACATACCACTCATTTTCTTAATGCAACTTGGCAATATGCACTTGCAAGTTTGTGCTGTAAACTGATCCTTATTTTCAGGAATACTCCCTGCTCTACTAGAATGTTCATGCACACAGCACTATTCTCACATGAATGCTATTGTGTTACATTATATATATGCAAATATTGTGGTGAAAGTCCATCGATTTATGAAGAAAATCTTCCTTGCAGTACACTGCAAGCAGATAATGTGACAGCGTTTTCTGTGCAAAAGATGTCTGATTGTGAAATAATAATTAAATTCTGACTATGAACACATAACATCACTACTAAACTGCAACCAGCCACAGTCCACCTCAACACACATACACTACGTATTATACCACTGGCTTATTCTGCATACTCATTCATTCATAAAGCAGAAAAATTCACCACAAAAAGGAAAAAAAGAACATTGCAAAAGCTGTGCACACTGGCCTCATGCAATGAAACAGTGCAATGCTGTCACACTGCCATCTCTACAAACATTATTGCATTACAATGAAACCAATCTGCAGTGATGATGGAGACCAAGAATTCTGAACATTTCCGAACTCTTTCCCAACACCTAACTATCCAAGAAGTTCAAAATCTGGAGAACAGTTAGTTTACACATCCTTAGTACACTACTTAATGTAAGTGAAGCTTGGCAAACAATATTTAATTTCAAAATCTTCTGCTACATTAGATGCATGACTGACTGGCTGACTGCTTGATATGCACAATATTTAAAGATGCTTTATACCTGCATACACTACACGGTGTAAAACATCTGGATGACTGCAAATGGTGAACTGAAAGGATGTGAAAGGAAGTGGTTATAGTATTTTCACTGTACCATCTTGGAGTGTGTCTAGACAGACTGAAGAAAGCTGTGAAAACCTGCGTCACTACAGCTGATCTTTGGGCCAAGATTAAAACCTGCGTCATTACAGCTGATCTTTGGGCCAAGATTAAAACCTGCGTCATTACAGCTGATCTTTGGGCCAAGATTAAAACCTGGGATTAGCCAGATATGACGCAAGGGTGCTATCATTCAACAACAATGTTAGGCTGCATCACAAAAAATTAAGGGTTGGGTGTCCACGTATTGTAAGGGAGCAATGTTCATTATGCAGCACACTTCCAGCAGTCCAGCACCACTGGGACAAAGGTGGTGCTCAACTATCGGATATGCTGGACTACTACGGACATCTCTAGACCTCTACTTGCTTTGTCAGTGTCAGTGTTACATCCTTGTTTTTCACACCTTTACTAGCACTAGCATCTTCACTTGCCTTTTATGCCATTATCAGTCCAGTGGGTAGAAATACTCAAAGTATAAGTCACAAACAGCTGAGAAAATATAGGTAATTCTGGTTATAGCAAGAGGAAATGAGGGACTTGAATCATGTGAGCTCATGACAAATCTGACCCAGTTCCACTTGGTATCATTTGGTCTGGATGACATTGCTGCAAATGTCTTTTTGCCAACTCTTGGTCAACAGCACATGCCAACTTTTATGCCGACTACCAGAAGGGCTGGATCATCAGATTCAAGTCTACTCATGTTTTACCATACATCAGAGTGAAGATGCATCACAGGGACCAAATGTTTCACATATTATGTGTGGGTACCACTATATACAGAGAACATTGCAGCAGAAAAGCAAATGATCGCTCTTGTAACATACTGGCTGGGAACACAGGAAACAAATGTTGTATGCAGGAAAACACAAACTTCCATGTTCAATGGTGAATACTCCTACTTTATATTACAAAGGTCTCAGTGTCCATTGTCAGTCTAGGTAATGAAAATACTAAGAATTCATGCTTTTCTTCAGCCTTTCCAAGCAATATCCTATTAAATACCACAACCATTTTCTTTCATATCCTTTCCCATTAATCAGTCACAACCACCTTCCCATTTAATGCTACTATATCAATTTTTACATAATTACACAATCATACCACACATATTAATCACCCCCGCACAGAAAAACACTCCAAAACAGAGGCAGTAAGTAGTTATGGTATTGCAAGTTACTATCTTAATGGGTGTGACACCAGGCAGCCTGGTAGGCGTGTACCAAGATTTCACAGGCCCAGCCTGGCCACTGTTCCCATGCTGTTACTCCATTTAATTAACTCTCACAAAATGGGGGTTTTTGAAGTCTCCCATAAGTTACTCTGCTTTCCTTCCTATTAGTTCAGTCCCAGCCTGCCCTCAGCCACATTGTTCCTACAGCCAAATGGTTCTTTCTGCACACAGTTTAACCTATCCATCTGCCCTAATAAGGGATGCAGCAGGATCTTCTGAAACATTGGCACATCATGTGTATCAACCAGACCACAGAGTATCACACCTCTGAAAACAGCAATCTTAACAGCCACTGCTGCAAGAATCTCAAATCTCACTTAAAATGTATCTGTGAAAATTAACTTCAATGCAATCTACATAAATTCATCACACATGTTCAGTCAGTAATGTCCACACACAGGTAACACAGCACATCAATAAGCACCTGAGCATATTGCAGTTACAATATTTGTAAGGAATTAAACCTATGACAACAGTCCATATGGACTTCCAAGTCTAACATTTCATACAATAATCCAAGAACACTGAAGTTGAAATTCAAACAAAAGGCAGCCCTTTTGCACATATTGTGCCCTACTACACAATCTCAACTAATTTACTTGCTCTGTGATTCTCTGAAATTAAACTGCAGTTCATCATGTGTAATTTACCAAGGTGTCATGGCAACTTACAATTCACCAACTTACATGAACATGAAGTCTCACAGTGGTTCAAGATGTCAAAAATAAGAAATTTTAGTTCATGCAAAATAAATAAGTTGTGAAACTTTCCGCAATTTAGTAAGCATTCTGTGTCAGAATAATTAGTCCCATCTGCACTAAACTAGTATCACATACAGAATGAATATAAAGAGTTAAGTTCTCATGCCAACTAAACAAAACACTTTTTCTTAACCAAACGGTTTGGACAATAGTGCCAGAGTTTCACAGATGGTCTCAATGTCCATCATCAGGGACATAGTCAAAATACAATAAAATCCATTTTGGGAATCTCTCTCAATCTCCATCATCAAAGACTGATTTGTACAAGGTGATGGAGAGAGCATCAAAAAACAGAAACACTCCAGTGCTGCATAAACTGCATCTACTCCACATCAGTCCCTCATCATGGAGATTACAGTCTTCAAAATGTCAGTTCTAGTCCACTCTGATTCAGCAAACTGCATGAGAAGACTCCAGAGTAAAGGCATCTGAAGCTCACTGGCACTACCTAGAAAAGTGAGTCTCTCTTGGGAGGTGGAAACTCTACACAAAACACGTCAACACACAGACACGCAAAAAAAAGGATGATTAATGGTGAGCACAACAAAGCAATGAAAAGGGCATCACTAAAATTACCACAACAAAACCTACTAACAACCTACTACAGACTTACCTAACTTCTGATTGCCCTTTTGAAAGTTATGCAACAAGAAATCAAATAATCTGAATGAAGATGGAAAACTGTTGGTAAGAAGTTCTACAAATAAAAATAAATTACAAACACAATATGCAGGTGGTAATTACATTCTCCAAAGAAAGGATATAGGAATACTTTATTGCTGCAAAAAGTTCAGCACCTTCACTCATACAGCAGATATGGTCACTGCAGTCTTAAATTACAATAACATTTTGAAACATATACATCACCAATATATAAAATGGGACTGTTCTGAACTCTCTGTATATTCAACAGTTTTAAAATACTCTTAAATTCAAAATCAAACTTATTATGTGTGCTGAGTTAATTTAACAACCACTTACTGTCACTGCAACAAAATTCTATATGATGAATGTACAACGGCCAAACAGAAAGAAAATTCGTAAGGTAAGTACCATTCAGTGACTCATCAAATCCATGATATGTGTAACAATCACACAATGTACGCGAACAACACGTAAGCTACATCCTTCTGTGCACTTCCAGAAGACAAGCAGACTCATCATGCTACAGTATGAGTTTTTAACCTTTATCCACACACATCAGAGTCCTGCCCTTTCAACCACTGTACCACTGCCATTTCCTCAATATCAAAATGTCTGTCTCCCAGATATTGCTTCATGGCTGTAAACAGACGAAGAAACATCTGGAGGGCCTTAAAATTGATAACAGGGAAGCAGCAACAAAATGGTTGAAGAACATGACAATTTCTTTCTGGGCAGCGGACATACTCATTCCAATTATCCTATATGCCATAGTTAGCTCAGTCTCCATAGAGACAATGTGTAATGTCAAACTCCAAGCAGAATTCCTAAAGTCAACTTCCCCATATCTTAGACCTCTAGGCAGGTAGATCCATTACTATTGGTATGGTTACTTTATTTTGTCCACAACTCATTACTGAAACACACTATTTGCACTTGTAAAATGGTACAGCTACAACCTTTAAGTTTTTCCTGCAGCCACTCTCCAAAGATGGAAGAGTTCTGCCTTACCGAGGCAACCCTAATCTACCATCATACCAATGCTGCCATGGATAAAGTTCAGTTTGTAGATTAAACATTTTCACAGACAAGAGGGAACACATCCTCACAGACATGCATTCACTACATACCTTTCCAAGTCTCCACTGCACAAATAACAACCATGTTGATGTCCAACTCAAATGATAAACAGTAAATAGAAATTAAATCCACAATTAAGTTAACATAAACTAAATTAGTGACTAAGCTGTTTCATCTCAGTGTTATGTTCCATCCGCTGAGTCTATGTCAACAAGAATGTAATCTGTGGTTGAAGCTTTATGATTCTGAATATATTAGACACCAGGCCTTGAAAACAACCCATCTAACGACTAACATAATAACTCACATTTTTTAACACCTGATACACTTCAAGAAACAAAATGCTTTTAAAATATGCACGTTTTGCAAATAAAGTTTCGTTTACAGTCACAAACTGCAAACAATAACAGCAACATCTACTTCACTCACACTTCCAGCCTTCCCAGCGCAGCACAAATAACTTTTCAAAAATAAATACAACTAAATAAATAATACAACCACAACTTAAATTTGCATTTGTGCAAATAGAACATGGGCAAAAAGGAAAACCTTCTGCCAATATCAAGACACAAAGTAAAATACTTGATGCAAGAAGGAT
The DNA here is from genome assembly GCA_013340265.1 of Coptotermes formosanus. NCBI lineage: Eukaryota > Metazoa > Arthropoda > Insecta > Blattodea > Rhinotermitidae > Coptotermes > Coptotermes formosanus. Next base: position 400,576 of record BLKM01000654.1, read on the forward strand.
AGTAGTCTGTTGTCCTGTCCACTCAGCTACAAGTAAATATGGATGTTTAAGTGCAGTGCAGTCTCAAAATTAGGCAGACACATTTGTGTCTTTGGTACAGAGACGTATGGCATAAATAAACACAAAGAATGGAAGGCAGACAAAAGAAACACATGCACAAATACAGGGACATAATGAATGACTGAAATTATGACAGCAGCTGTATTCTTACAGCACTTCTGGTTTGGGCGTGGGGAAATTTTAGTAATTTGATTTTTGTTGGAAAGGGTGTACAAAAGTGGATCACTAAATCCTACATTAACTTACAACTTTTGATAATCATATCATACAGACACAGGCATTTGAAGGAAAGTAGGTGTGACAAACCCTTCCAAAAACCTCTCACTCACTCACATTCCATGAAATAATTTGCAATAAATCTCTGTTTCTGACCCACTCCTCATAAAAATGTTCCAAATATTTGCCTAAAGTGTGTCAACACTTTACCACAATAAAGTAACTGGTGACCCTGCATCTAATTTACCATTGTTGCACATACCAAAATAGCAGCCACCCTGTCACAGAGATAAATAATGGTTTGGCTGACCAAGACAGAACTATACACGGACTATGCAAAGTCTTCTGTTTGAACTTAACTGCCATGCACCACAATGCTAAAAATCAGCAATGCACCCCATGACTTGACAATGTTACACACAAACCCACTCTCACTTGCCTCTGCCTCAACATAAGCAGCCTGAAAACCAAGTCTCTAGTTTGCCTACAAAAACATTTTTTGAGTCTGTACTCCTTCCTCTTTAAAAAAAAAAACACTGAAAAATTACACTAACTATAAAAAACACAAGAGAAAGCAAATGGTATGAGCAGTGAAAATTATTCATGTGAAGTTGTTTGCCTATCTCTATATGGCAATTCTTGCTACTGTGCAAACAGCAATTCACCATCTCACACTAATAACTGGACAACAGCAAGCACATCTTTTAGTAATGACAGCACCGTATTTTCCTAATCTAGGGCTTTGACTTGAAGGTTCTTTACAACTCTTTCAAGTAATTGACAGCTGTTATTTCAGCCCTTCCTCTACTGCAGACATCTCTCTTTTACCAGATCAGAACAGTCCCACAGATCTACAGACAAGGTAGAGTAATGGCAATGCATATTAAACACAAAGTAGGCAAGCATACGCAAACCTTGCACACATACATCAAGCCCCCCCACAAGTGTAAGGGAGCAATTCTGCACTTTCCGCATATCAGTACGCAACCACACAAAAAGAAAAGGCATAACATATTAGAAACAACCTTTAGAGTACATTAAACATTTCTAAATTAACAGTGATAACAGTCTACTAACAACCATTCACAATATGACTGCCAACATTTCCAGGAGGTCAATCTTGGTTCAGATATTAAAATTACGAACTCAAGACATGTTTTACATATAAATGAGTGCCAAGTTCAAGTGTCATTACATCAAATTTTGAAACTTAAAAACTTTGTTATGATTTGATTTATTGAAATGATTGCATTAATATACCCTTCTAATAACAGTCATTTTGGAAATCAAATAAAAAATTCCTTCTCTCTTTCAAGTTTCAGCAATAACTCACACAATTTTGTTCAACTGCATTCACTGTCACTTCCCCATCTTAATGCCTCAATGATATTGTAACATAAACATACAGCCTACAGTTCATTAACCTTTATGGTCTTGCCTTTGAATCCCAACTAGCCACTGGCCCGTGCCAACAGCTGCGTGGGACAGTGTTTTTGCTTTTGGCCATGAAGAGTTACATTCAATGTGCATGGGTGTTCCATTCAGCTGACAAATGTTAAAATACCTCCACATCATATTCTGTCTGCCCACCTTAAATAACAGTTTTATATAAGTTCATACACGACGTGCATATGCATGTGTGCCTTTTCCATCTAAGTGACAAGAAATGTGTTTCTACATGACCCTTCTAAGTTTTCCAACAAAAACAGTTCTTCACTAAATTCAAGTTTATTTCAGACACATTTTAGTGTACTTTTTAAGTCACTATTTATTGCACAACCCTTTTACTGCCTCAGATTATGAAGTGCCAGTTGATACTACACTTAATGAATGATGAACTGAAAAGGATGCTGAAAGAAGTGGTCATAAGCAAATGTGAAGTACTTTCCCTGCCTTTCCTTGGAAGATATGTGGAAAGCCACAAAATCCTTAGGCTCTGAGCCAAGATTTGAGCCTGGGACCTCCCACATACACAGCACAACTGCTACGCAATAAACCACAACATTCAGTGGTCTTCTTGTAATTATTTCACTTAAATTATACTCCTTACAATTTGGAACACACCGTTATTGAAATATTTAATATTATGAATAACCTGCACCAACGAAAGCTAACTAAATAGAGTCTAAGTGACAGATAAATGAATACTTGCTCTGATGACATTACACAGAACTGTATACGAGTGAAATAAGCACTGAATATTAGGCAGTCTTATAAACTTCCCAGCAACTACTGCACAGTTATCAGATATCATCATCTTCACTGTTGGGGTTACTGATAACAAGATGCCTATGTAAATGCTCCCTGTCATCACCCCTACCACTGGAATTCTGGTATGATCGACTCTCACTAAATCCACCTACAAAACTACTCAGTCCCTTAAAGCCACCTTTATTGCCATGACAATGCCCATGTGACTGCCATTGCAACATCACTCCCACATCATCACCACTAAAAGGATGACTTATTCTTTGTGCCTTGTCACCATGCTCCTTCGTAACATCAACACCATCCATGCCACTGGGTCTCTTAGTCCCAACACCATAATCCCTTAACTGCTCTGATTTGGAGCCCCAGACTGGGTTTGGAGTTTTGTTTAAATTTCTGGGACAGTGTTCATCCCCATGACTATACCCACATGCTCTGTTAACAATATGCCTTCCCAATCCATCACCTCCCATGCTGATAATCCCAGCACCAGTCACAGACAAAGCACCTACACTGTCCCGGTAAACACCAGTACCTCGCTGAGACTCTCTATACGCACCGTCAAGTGAAGGGGCCACAACTGCCTGGTTCAGAAACAGATTGCTGTTACTGTGGCTGGTATGGGGTTGTTGCAGTTGTGGTTGTAGCACATGCTGCTGCTGTAGATGCACAGGAACCAAATTGTGTGTGGAGCCCGATACTTCACTGACAATACTCCCAGTCTGACTTATGCCATTCTGCAAAAAGAACACATAAATAAAACAGACAACCTGTGCCACACTGGGTTTACATTTTTTACTTATGATACACATGTAGAGATATACTATCTGACATAGGACACTGACAAGTGTTCCAGTCTGACTTATACGTCATTCTGCAGCTTCTTTTATGGTTGCAAGAGACTTCTTTCAAGTTTATATTGGAATTTTAAGTCCACTGTATTGGCTTCAGTACTTCAGGCACAGAACAAAATTTCCTTCTGTATGACAATTTTTCATGCTGAATCACAGCAATATAAAAACTTGCACTATTTGGTGCCTAAACTACTTATACCACAAGTTGCATTTGTCATACATATGTTAGGTAAAATGACAAAGGTTAAATATGAATACTTCCACAAATACTTTTCAGAAAAAAACTACACAGCATAAAAGCTTGCAAAAGGGTGCCTAGAAATGTACTGAAGAAAATTGCTGTTATGGAGGAAACAATATCCTAAACTCAGACTGGACTCCTCAAAATGTTATGACAAACCCAAAGATCCCATCTGACTTTTGTCAATACCAGCTGAGCAGGGGACACTTACTGACAAAGTAATTCCATGGAGCAGGGCCTTTCTTGCACAGCCAGCAGTCACTCAACTAATTAAGACATTGTCTGCCTGGCACAGAAACCAAAGGATTTTACCGTATCTAGATCAGCCTGCCAAGGGGCCTAATCCTGGGTCAGACCAATCCAGCCCATGTCCAGACCCCCTGTTTGTTTACAGTTCACTATAATATGATTCTCCCACGTGCAACAAAGCATCCAAAGCCATCTCTTCCTTCAGGTTCTTCAAGTAAAATATTTGTGCATTTCTCATCTGTCCCATGTGTGATAAATGCCCTGCCATCTCATCATCCTGATTTTACCATCCTGGTAAGACATGAAAAAGGATAAAGGGCATGATACCCCTCATTACGCAGTTTTCTCCAGCCTCCCGACACTTTCTCTCTCAAAGGTCCGAATATTCTCAACATTCTGTTCCTAAACACCCTCAGTTCATCCGTGTTCTCCCTTTGGGTAAGAAACAAAGTTTCACACCAATACAAGACAACGGGTGAAACTACGGTCTTGCTTACTTCCAGGGCTGTAGAGTCGGAGTCAGAGTCAGTGAAAATGTACCGACTTCAACCTCAATTTAAAATCTTGACTAGATACTCCAAATCCAGAGCCCTGACAGCTGCCATAACCACTACACTTATGCTTAAATACAGGTTATAAGTCTAAAAAGTAGCCTGATGATTTACGTGGTGGTGATGAAAGTCCTATAGGTTTACCATTATTAATACATATTGAGCTTTTATGAAGGAGTCGGAGTCAAAGTTGGGGTCGGAGTCGGAAGTTTTGTGTACCGACTCCACAGCCCTGCTTACTTCATTGTTATACTTCTAAAACAGGAGATCTTGGTTACTTTGTTATGTATTTACTCTCAGGCCAACCTCCATGTTTATGTCTCATAGATTCTGTGTTTTACTTCAAGGAATTTAAAAATATGCTCAATAAAATCAACATTATAAGCAAGCACCAAATGTGTCCCATTTAGTTCCAGTGGTGACAAGAAGCCTCTTGAAACAAGACAAAAATCCACCACACTCACATCTGGGGCAGTTTAATGACAGCCTCCTGCACTGGCTGCTGTCCATGCTGCACTGCATATTCTTTAAACTCACAAAATATGCAATCTGGAAAATCCTGTTTAAATTTTTGTTGCTCACCTTACAGTGTGTCCAGCAATGTTTGAGAAAGGGATAACTTATGAAGAAATCGCCTTCCTTACAAGATCTTGCTCTCCTAGACACTGTACTACACGGAACAGGAAAGTTAACATTTCTTATAAAGTTCATTAGGAACAAGCTGCACATGGCCATTCCAATCCAGATGGAAATAACAGTTATGACAGAGCGAGTGAACTTGTAACGCACTGCAATTATACAAACGGCAGGAATGTTTTACTTAATTGCACAGACCATCTCTTAATACATTCATATGTCAGAGAACGCCAACAGGAGTTATGTCATATTTTAGTAACAAAGATGACGCACAATGTGTCTGTGTGCTCATTACTAGATGTTCCTCAGACATTCACAGAAACTCCCAACAATAAAGCCTTTGGATTTACTGGTTTAGAAATTAATACTTCTGAGCGTGTGTTTTTTTAAGTGACCATTCAGAGGCAACACAAAAATGTATTACTTCATACAAAGAAGTTTCCCTTACCACTGGTGGCACAGCTCTGACAGTTCCATACGTCTTATTATTTGTAATAACTGCATCTCTGTCTTCAGCAGCCCTGGCTTGCTCAGCTGCAAACTCAGGAGTAACAATACCTCTTCGGTCTGCAGAACAGAAACTGATCATTACATTTTTATTGGAATACACAGGTATTCAATGGAAAAGAGTATCACTCTGGAATCCTCACGCTTAAAGAATACCATTTTGTCATCCCATACCAAATTCTTCCAAACATGTACCCATCCTTTTTAAATTTTCTTACATCATGGAGTTTTCATTTTTGTCACTGTTTTCAGTGTTTCACACTTGTGACAGCTTGGTCTGCATTATCACACCCCTCATGTCCAGACTGACAGTTTGGAACAAACACTGTGGACCTGCCACTGTATCTTAACATTAAAGATTATTCTGGAAGTAAGACTCTCGTTGGAGACCTCCAAGCAAGTCCCATACTCTACACTCATTCACAGTACAAATGAGCAATCAAAGTCACTCATTCCCTCACCACCCCTCCCAGCTCACAGTTCATACTGTGCAGTGTAACAGCTGCTTGTCCCCCTATTTTCATGCACCTTTCTTATCAATAACTATTGAAACTATGGTGCAATGACACAGAAAGACAGATGAACTTCCAGAATCTCAGATAAAAGACGTCTTTAGTTTCATACTGGAAAATTAAAAATTGGGTGGGGAAAGGAAAATGATATACACTGCTGTATTATGAAGGAAAAAATTGGGGTAGCAATGTTTCGACTAGGACTTTCGACACTGAGTGCCAGGAGGAATACATCTCCTACATGGAGGAAAAGAGAAAGATAATCATTAGTTTTTAAAATGTACAGAAACAAAAAGATGGAAGCAGAAACTTTTGCACAGTAAGTGGCTAACTATACATATAAGAAGGTAGCTTACAATAAACTACTTAACTGCACTAAGATGTCAAAACTGGTAAACCTAGGAAAATTATTATGTAAGCTAAAATGTAAGTGGAAAAGCCAAATGAAAAAATAGCATGGAAGGTTGAGGAGGAGATTAAAGAAACACTGCAACAGTAGTCCACAGGGCAATTATTCAATTGCAAGTACATAACTTAATGCAACGGATGTGTACTTCAGGAAATCTTGTGTTAGCAGTTGTATATATATTGAGACCCAACAAATAAAACATTCATGTCATATTCTCAATACCAGAATACTGAATACAGAGGACCAATGCTACAGACTACCTCTAAAGGCTCAATGGAGAAGGTTCTACGTCTCCTCTTTTGACCAGAAGATGGAGACAGATCCACCCCCAAGTTGCCGTGGTCTTTAGCTTGAGACAGTGGACAATGTCAAAAAATATCAGTCACAACCACAAATGCAGCTGCTTTAGTGTATCATAGTTATTTCTTAATTTTTCAGTATAATTTTAAGTCACTTAAGGTTCTTGTTACTTCTGCATTCATAATGCCCTCTGAAACAGGAAAAAGGTGTACAAGACAAGACACAAAGAGTAAACATAAACAAATAATTAATAACATTTAAACTTACTTTAAATATTTCTTCGAACAGTGAAATGATAAGTCACTTCACATTTTCAACACAGAAGACACAGCAGAAGTGTGTACTTTTATCAGAAAACATGGCGTGCAGAACCTGTCATGAAGCAGTTTTCTTCAAGATGAACCACATTCATTCTTTGATTCAAAAAGGAAAGAAATTTGACAATGTAAGCCACTGACAGTACTGACAATTCTAAGATGTCATCCACCATGTTCTTTGGATATAACGATAGGCTGGACCTTCCAACATATGTAAGTGCTAAGAAATGGCCTGCCTTAAGACGAAAAAGAGGAGTGGAAAGGAATGTATGGTTTGAGGCAATAAAGCTGGGGGGGGGGGGGGGCATCCAAATGACCTTAATTGCTCATTTCTACTTTGACAGACCACTGCAACCAAACTGAGTTCATGTGGATTTATATTTCACATGTTACATTTATTCTCCACAGGCACTGATACCAGCAAGCCAGCTTGTCTGTACTCGCACTCCACCAAACTGAAGTCAGGTTGCAGTTTTTCTGACACTAGGCATTCCTGAATTTCAACTGAACTCTGCGGGTCGTAGTTATAGCTTTTCATTTAATTACTCACCAATAAGACTTGGAGCTACTGGTCCACATAGTACATAGAAACAATTGGAGCAGACATTCCCCTGGCTATAAGGATTAAAACTTTCTTGGCCTCGTTTACTGCTGAATGAACCTTTGATCTAGGAAAGAAAAGATGTAAACAATACCACAGAATATATGCTGTGAATAAAGCAACTGAACAAAAATAATCCTAGAGTTTTACAGCTTTTACTCCATACAATGGCATCATACTAATGCAGTCTACCAGTATATGAGAAACAAAAATGTTACATGCATAGGAGTGTAAGATACCTCACTCACCTGTATTACCTGTTACTATACAAAAAGGTAAAGTTGTCCCTGTACACACCACCAATGCATACAGAGGGAATGGAGTTACAGCTCCACTCACTCTTAACCTTGGCACTGGATGGAGGTCAATGGGCAGCCCCCCAGCCTGGCTACTTTACACCCCCCCAAGGACAGAGCCCCCACTGTCCATTAAATAAGATGCTGGGTGGGCCACAGAGCTCCTCTGAATGTTTCAGAGAAGAGAAAGTCACTTGCCCCTGCCAGGATTCAAACCCCAAACTGCCTCATCCAAGACATAAAAAGTCTGATAAAAATGTATTAAGACTGAACTCATATGTTGGATAAATCACATGCATAAGAACATCCCTGCCATACATGTGTCCCGGCCATCACTCAATGTCCAGGTGTGTTTATGGTTCAGATAGTCATGTTCAGCATTCAGAGCTAAGAGTGCCTTTATCGCACTGATTCAACAATTCCCACGAGGACAGAGCTATGCATGTGTATTACACTTTATGAGAAGTGAAAAAAATTTAACATAACCTTATCATCTACCGCACATAACATCTAGAGATGTAACAACATGCCAAGCATGAGTTTATGAGTGGTCACATCACTTTAAAGAGAGACAAATGTCCACTGAAAGTGCTAAGTGTTCTGGTCACATTCCAACTGGTAAAACTGATTAATTAGTAACCAAACATAAATAATTCAATACGGAATGGATGACGAAGGGGTAGGAATTTCTTAGGGCTCATGTCAGACCTCTTTAACTGAGGATTTTGGAATGAAGCATGTCTCAGCATTTCATTACTGTAGCCAGTAATCAGAAACAAAACCTCCTGTCTATGACTTATTACTTGCTTTAAAACCACTAGCAGGTATGTACACAATGAGTATGTTCCACAAGGCCTGAGTACCAACATTTACATCTACTAGCATTCATATGTCTCTGTGATACAGCACAGCATTGCATGCCACAGAAGTGGAAATCTGGCAAGCAGCAAATTCACCACCACAATGCACCTGCCCACACAACCTAGCTTTTGTGGCAATTAGCTGAACAATATTCCACATATGAGACAGCCTCCTTACATTCCTGAATTTATGAACAACTCATGTACTGCTCTTCTGTGTTCCCACTTTTTCCCCAACTACGTGACAATGCACAATATCTGGCCAGCAGTTGGTCTAATGCACCAAAATTCACAAAGATGAGCTCCAATAATTTCAGGTACATGTGGGGTTAACCTTAACAGAAAAATGACAGATAACGTTTTATACATAGCTGATAACTGTAATTTGCCTCGATACTAACTAAAATGTGTTCTATTACCCTTGTTACAACAGGTACAATTAGAGACTTCTTCCACTGTGAGGCAATTATTCTTTATTCCAAACAGAATGAATATGTTTACAGATCCGACGACATACTGTTTTACCTGTTGATTGGATGAATTCAGCAGTAATTTCACCAGCACCTGATGATTTATGTTTCAACTTTCAATAGCAATATCAATTATAACTACAATGTTGTGCTGATGGATTTGGCCGTGACTAGCATTTATAATTTTACGACAACTCATTCTTTATGGCACCAGACTCAGTTCCAAGTGACTCAGTTTCATCCATATCAATGAGCCTAACATTACTGCCATGTCCATGGTACCTGACAGATGTGGTTCCTCACCCTACTCCAAACTACTGTGGAGATCTGCACAGATGGCCATTCTCACTCTGGACCAAGTTGGTTCTAGACTGGTCCTTATTCTTACATTTGGAGACAAAAATTTGTGTGTCATGTTGTAATCCATATAAATCACTTTCTACTACATATTTCAGTACTTCAGAAGTTTTATTTTAAAATTTTCATTTTCTATTCTTAATTAATCTTTAACTAACTTTTACTTTATGTGGTTTAAAAAAGTTTATCTTTGAACATTGGTACAGCTCTAATATGACTACAATTTAAGACCAAAATGACAAGGCAGTAACTAAGCACACATGCCTGATGATGGCATGGCTGTACCAAAATGCAGTGTGTTATGCTGTACATAAATAATTTGGCCTGGATCCTCCAACCACTGCAGTTCAGCCTGGCTCCCTTGATCTAAACATTTTGACTTCATAAAACCATGGTTTATACAGCATGTGATCATAATAACTCTGACTCTCTTTGGCTCAGATTTTGATATTATCTCTAATACTTGCCCAAGGCATACTGATGTCTCATTCTAGTATTCTGCACACTTAGTTCTTTCCCACTTGTGACAGTACTATTCTGTCTCACACTTATTCAAGGAAGCACAGTGCAGAACAAAATTACATGAACACATTAAATATTCAAGCAGATCTATTAAGCTCTTCTTTTTAAATTTACCTTTCCTTGTTAAACAGTTTCCATTTTTTGAAGCAATTTTATAATGGTTCTCACTGTAAATTCTCAGACCTACATGAGTTTTTCAATAATGGCAGACTTGCATTTAAAGCAGGCTACACTTTAAACAAATCTGCATTTTTTAATGCAGTCATCTCTTAGTAACAATATGTATGGTACTCACATCCTCATTAGTGGTTTGGTTTGATGTGGTCAGGTAAGTGTGAAACCCAGCAAGTCCCAAAACACTCCAAACACTGAAAAAACACACAACTCCAACAATCACACTTGGTGGAGAGTCTTTCACAGCTTCGAGAAATGGATGGTCTTCTCCTGTAACTGTCACAATGAAAATAACATGTAATGTAGTATGGGGGCATGACTATATTCAGGGTTACACAAGTACGCAAGCGTGCACACACACGCGCGCGCGTGCGCACACACACAAATATACACACACGCACGCGCGTGCACACACACACACACACACACACACACACACACACACACACACACACACACACCAGTCACTGAACGAAATCTGCTGCCACACAGTCTCACAGTAAGCTTCACACAAACATTCTTGAAGACGTGCTTAGAAATTTAATAGTATGTGTTATGATCAAGGAACACTGCAATAAATTCTTGCAATGAATTTTCTATCCCTACACATGATAAAATGAGACTAATCCCTCTACCACTATACCAATTTGCTCAGTTCCTACAGGCGAACATGGATTCCAAACCACAGAATGAACCTGACATTCAGCACATTAAAAAAAGCCTCCGCACTGGCAGAGGTGAAGATTCTAACAGACACTGAAAAACTGAACACAGCTCTAACATTTGCCATCTCAGTATCCTTTATGGTATGACACAATTACCAATTTAATGTGGCCCAGGCACTATACCAAGACTGTCTGAACGCAAATCCACTTCTTACTCCAGACTACCAGAGCAGTGCAATAAAACATCAGCTTTGGATAAATCATTACAATTTATCCTCTTCTTTCAAACAGTAAAAGTATGCAGACTGACGAGAGCTGAGAAGGCCATTTCAATATAAAAAAGGAAACATAACAGGCAAATGGAGAAGATTATACAATTAATGAGGTTCAGAAACTTTAGAAACCAAGGCTGAAATAAGCAAGACATGTGGCTTGTAATGGGGAAATGTGAAATCATACAAATTTTGATCACAAAATTTCAAGGATAAGATCACAACTGTTCTTGGACAAACACATTGTTAAGTTGTGGACTAAATACAGTTTCCTAAGGACATGCATTTGCGTGTGTGCGTCTGTCCGTCCGTCCGTGCATGCATACCCACATGCAGCATGTTACTTAACAATGTTAGTGATGATAAATCAGTGAGCATGGAGCATTGGTGGAATAACACTGACAGGGGAAAACAAACGTAGTCCAATAAAAACCTGTCCCAGTTCCCCTTTGCCCACCACAGACCCCATGTAGTCAGGTCTGAGATTGAGCCCCAGCCTCCACACTGACAGGCTGACAACTAACCGCCTCAGCCACAGCACGGCCGACTCAGGATAATGCCTAATGGTGTGTGTTCGTGAACTTAAGGAAGAACCTTGACATTCCATAACAGAAACATATTTCTTAACCAGATGAACAACAATCACCTTTTTGGAAGGAATCAGCAAGTTATGAGATACTAACTAAATCACCAGGAGTCATAAAATCAAGACCCTTTACAAAAAGCATAAACAACTAAACACTACAAATAAATAAATAAATAAATAAATAAAACACACAAACACACATACACAGTATGATTATTTTGGATCACACAACCTACAAACAAAACACACTTAACAAAACTAAGGTTTTCAAGATCATAAGGTTTTAGAGTGTGGTCTTTGGGGTTGCTACGAAATGTTAGTAACCACCTATCACATTAAGCAGTGTTGTAACCCACAAGATTACATCCTAAAATAAACAATTAAGGCCATAAACCAGAACACACAAGGTACTCAAAAAATTTGTACATCATTGTATCGAGCAGAATTTAGTTAAAAACCTGTTCCTTAGTGTCTATTTATTTAACTTACGAAGAATGAGATGTGTAACTGCACATGCGAAGATAAACACACACAAAAATGCTAGCGACACGATGAACATATAGAAGTATCGGTAATTTCTCTTGCCAACACAGTTGCCTACCCATGGACAATGATGGTCAAAACGCTCTGCAACATAAACATTAATTAAAGTCAACAATTTTTGTGTTCCTTTTGAACAAGTAAAGGAAAATACCATTCACCTCAAATCTCATGCTCTGAATAGCCTGCACTACAATTTTCAGAGAACAAACTGAACAAAAAATGTCATCTACACACAAGTTAATGAACTTGCCTTAATACTTTCTAATCCAGTAAATACATACTGATGTACCTTTTCTCATTCATTCACTAGAAGCTTTGTTACATCATCTTAAATGATCATAAATACCGCAAAATGCAGTCAGATTTTCAGGAGTTACGTGCAGGAAAAACAAGTGGGCATGGTATGGGATGAACACAGTACTACTGGTAAAAATATACAGAATGCTCAATGCAGACCCACCCCAAGGTAGGCTGATGGGAACTACAAGGCTCAGCCACACAAATAACCACATACCGGCAGTACACAAATTTTCCAAAAATCTAGGAGCCACCTGAAACTTCCAGGTGCCAGAAAGGTGAGAGGAATTAAGTTCCATAACAAGGACCTACGAACATTGCGCACCACTGTACACAATTTCATCACCATAGCGACCTGGCACCTGGGATTTGTGTGCCCATGCCATATACATGTATCACATCGAGTCCCTAAACCCTGAGGTAATTCTCTTACAGATCCAGTCTCCTGGTAAAAATCAATGAAAAGCCACCTGCACTTCTGATTACGCACAACCTGCTACACCTCCAAGTGATACCAAGACAAGTTAACACAGCTGCAGGCATGTTTCTATTAAACCTCCCACCCATACTTTAAATGCCCAGCTATAATGCTGCACTCACAATCTTTAGTATTTTACATCACAGAAATGTCATTTTAAAACTTCACATACAAGAACTTTACGATCTTGTTTCCCTTCTTGAGTGACAACAACAGGTTGCATATCTTTGTTACAGACATGGCCTTAGTGTTACCATAATAACAGTATTCAGACACACATCTGAACACCACTACATTTCACTTCTGATCGCTGATGCTTACTACAATGCAAATCATGCCAACTCTAGTACTGACATAATATAGTTTCTGAAGATGCAGAAACTTTCAGAGCACATTGTCGTATATTTTAACATACAGAAACATTATTTTATCTGACAACTCACATCACTTTTCACTCAGATCATTTTGCGTGATGGCATGCAGTACACCGCTTGCTGCTGTTCCAATACGCTATGAGTTGGCATCCAGACACCACAGATCAATGTGCTGCAGTTAGTATTATATTTTTACTCATCACATTCAAAGAAGGTGCAGGAAAAATTTTAGTTCAAGGCACTGCAGTTAATATTAGGGCTTTACTCACCACATTTAAAGAAGTTTTCATTCGGTTCACAGATGTGCATCACACATAACAAACCCACCATTCATTGCATATCAAATTTCTGCAGGTTAATTGGAGACACTACACCCTGAATGTTCTTTTTCAGATCCTCTTCAGTTGGAAGACTGTTACTATGTGTATTAATATCTGGCATACACAATAATGCCCCTGTATACAGCATGTGTCTTGGTAATTGTAGTGTCACTGAAATATTAGTTCTTTTTGCTACAAAACTATCTCTTTCTACACTAAGAACAGAACTACTACAAGTCACATGGTAGGCAGATACACACTCTACACCTAAACGAGGGTGAACATAAAATATAAATCGTGCACACATACTGTAACTTACCAACACAGTTATCACATAGACTACAATGTGATGCTCGTGGTGGTCGAAATATCTTACACGTAAAGCAATATTTGAGTTTTACTGGTTGACCCCTGACCAAGATCTCCTTTGTCCTTGGTGGTGGCCGATAGGTAGGCGAGTTGGCACTGTTTGGAACTTCTGACAGGAAGAAACCCAAAGTCAGTACTGAAATCCGTATGGACAATAATATACATATAACATAAAAAGGTAAAACATAAAGTTGCATTTGTGCCTTAGCAACACACCATAAAAGCAAACAGCATGGAGGTGAAGTTCCATGCATTCTCAACAAACCTCATCAGTAGACAGAACGCAATAGTCAACTTCACATTTCAGCTGCATTATATCTGGCAAAAGGGTTCTTAGAACAAACTCAGTTACAAGACCCTCAAGCTATGATCTGAATACTGGTAATTGAATGCAGTTGTTTGCCAGTATCAGTACTGGTGTTGACTGCTAGTGGACATAAAAGGCAAAGCCATCAATGTGCATACCATGAAGGTAACTTCATCAAAACTTTCTCTGGTTGGTACAGTTTGGTACTGTTTAGCAGTTTATAATCAAAACACTGAGTAATGCTGGTGTATTAACACAATGTCTCATCATGTACATGGTGACAAAAAAGGGTCACCTCAGCTGGGAATAAACCCTGACGATTAAGCCTACAGGCAGTTCTGTTACAGATGGAACTATCCAAGCTCTTCAGCAACATAAATTAAACGGAAGGAAGGAATGAAGGAAAAACACCATAACAGTGACAACTTTCAATGTTTTACTACCTGCACATCACTTATTTAAGATGCACAAGTTCAAGGTTTCAAAATGAAAGCACAAAACTGGAGAACTGGTAAAACAGTTTCACACATATTAATTTCCTTCAGCCACAAACTTCCATGAAACATGGCTCTATATCAGTGACCAGTATCATTCTGTTTAAGTGGGTACAGCAGACACCACAGATAGTAAAAATTATAAGACTTTAGTGCTCACACACACATCAGTATTATAGATTACAGACATTATCATTAGACAGTCTTACTTCTTAATGGTTTGTAGCTCAAAATACAATTTTAAAAACATCATGCATAATGCCATTACTTTTACAAACCAGTTGCATTAATCCAACTGGGGCACAGTGAAACCTGGAGTTCTTCAAGATCCTGTACTTGGCCCCCTTACATTGACAACCTACCCCCAACTATCAATTCACAGTCCAAACCTACGTGCTTTGCTGATAATACTAGTATCAATAACTATCAACCCAACAGCAATCACTTTAAAAACTGCATTACTGATGCCTTTGCTAAGTTTAACAAATGGTTTAAAGCAAATTAATTTAAATTTTGACAAAATAAAATTAATGAAATTTGTTACTAACAATAAAATATGTATTAATGTTAACAGAGATAACAAGAGTTGTTGATAATAACTTGACCTGGGAAACACAAAGTGAATATATGATCCCCAAGCTTGGTTTAGCATGCTTTACCATGAAGGAAATCAGAGCACTCATGATAACCAACCCTTTAAAATTTCCTTAGTCTGCAAATTTCCATTCCATTATGTCTTATGCAGTTATGACCGAGGAAATTAAACAGATGGCAAAAACATATTCACCATCCAAAAGAAAATCATTAGATTAATGACAGATTTAAATGTGTCTCTTGTATGGCATTCTTGCCAGTCAGTATCTTTCAATGTACACACCATGGAAGAAGTTTAAAAATGAAGACAAAGAAGAATGACAACAAAGTCAGTACAGTGACTGGACTACAAACTGGAAGATCTGGGGCTCCAACCCAGGAGAGGTTAACAGATTTTTCTCTTCCCAAATTTCATTTTGACACAAATACCTTGCTATAGTTTTGGTATGTAAAACATATTCTTACAAGATGACTATGGATCACTGTACAAACCACTGAGTTCATAAACTTCATGTTATACATCTTCTTGTGTTTGTATTTCAAGAGAATGTTAAATTATTTCAGGTTCCACATCTTACTGACTTCGGATAGTAGTGTGTTAATTCTTACGCGGTTTAGCATATTTTGGGATGACACATTTCCTGCCACACTGCTGATTAAAACAGATGCTGGCATTAGAGCTTAAAAATCTTTTTTACATTTTTGTATTGCTACACAACTGTAGCTTGACTAGCTACTATAAAATTATGTCTGCATCTGGCTGTTTTGTATTTCAAACTGTTTTTGTCTGTACAGCTTTTTATTGACCTTGTATAGTTATATGTTAATTCTTACAGGGCTCTGTAAGAATTAACATATTACTATCCAAGGTCAATGAAAAGCTGTGGAGACAGGACTAATTTAACTTCCCATTGATTTCAGGTTTGTATCATATTATACTCCTATTATAACATTCTAAATCCATGTACCATGCAGGACTTCTGGAATGTAAATAAGTTCTATTCTCTGTTCTATGTTATTGCCAATTTGACGAACCTAACAGAAATTATCAGGAGTTCTTATGTTTCAGGTTCATTCTCTTGCACAGTTGTTTTGCAACTAGCACGTCACACATCACTTCTCACACTAAAATGTTGTAGCTTAATAGTACCTTCTCATTAAGTCAGATAAACAACTCACAGTTACAAGCATAGGTCACTGAGTTTACTTCTAGCAACACTAAATTCCTCGGTGGTCACAGTTTGCCAAAGCACATTCAGAATTAAGTAGCTATCATGTTTGTTTAAAATTAAGCATCCATTTGAAACTGTCAAGCCAGAATCACCCCACAAAACTTACCGATTTGTTTTTCAGTGTATGCAGCTTCATCTGGTGTGGCCCGAGGGATGACACCAGGGTCACTAAAGCTGGTTCTTAATAATGCAGACATCACAAACAGAAACAGTAATCCCCCAACTATTGGGATTGCAGGGGTAATACGATCTGCTAGATATGGGCAACTGCAACGAAAGAGCAATAATTTTAGTCACAAACGCCAGTTACAAGGGTTTAAGAGATAACAGTTTTCTAAGAGACACTTGTAAATTACACTTACTCAAATGCAAAGAAGAGGCCACTCGTTCCCACTATAAGGCCAAGGGTCACATAAAATACACCAGTTTGTGGGGCCATCATTATACGCCCATCACAATAGAAGCGATTCCTTCCAGGAAATAATTCCCATTTCCGTGTGACATGAGGCATTTTTTTAATATCTTCTACGCCCTTAGCAGACCTTCCTGTTGGGGACTCCGTATGGACAGGATGATATATATAATCAGGGTCTTTGACCATTAGTTTTGCATTAAGACTTTTATCAAAGTTGTTCCAGTGACACTGCGGCTAAATTCGGTTTGGCACACTTTTCTGAATAATTGTACTTAACCGTTGTTGTCTCATGTTAATTCTTTTTTCATCTTCACAAAATCTGTGCACCCAAAAGCCATTTTAATTCCAAACATTATAGGAATTCTAAATTCGATACTGTGTCAAACGTAAACGTAAACTTCCCACTACTGGCCTGCACAGCAGTAGGCAAATCACACAACAAATTTCACTGCACCACGGACCATGTATTATAGCTCCACTAACTACTTAATCTCACAGAGATCAACCTAATCTACCAGCGACGGCGAAATGGTCACGAATATGGACGGCAATCCGTGGAACGAGCGCAGTATGGATGATACAACACGAAATTCGGCAATTACAAGAGCGAGAGTCGATTGGGTGGTCGATTTTGTCGATAAGTAGAATCGTGAATGGCTGTGGAATGTAATGGATCCTGATGGTGTAGATAAAATAGGTTATCAGTATGAAGCGAAGGATAATAACAGCTTTAAGCTTAAAGGTGCTTACTTCGTTCCATGTACTGAACTGTATTCTGTTCCGTATGTGTGCCATCGCATACCTAGTATAAATTCCGCGCATTCGAAATTTAATCAGTGACAATGGGATGAGGAATAGGCTAATTCATACTAGAAATGCAAACGGACACAATTGGTACAATATGGGAGTATTTTAAATAATTCATGTACAGTATTACATGTGTGATACCAAATCCATTATATAACTGCAGATAAAATTATGAGCAATTTTTAAATTTAACAGTTCAGCAGAATAAGCTGCAGTGTATTGAACTGCCTTCTTAATGCTGATTTAAGTTTGACATTGAATGAAAGTCATCAAAGATTCTACTGTAAATTATTACATTAATGGCATCAACAATCTTATAAAGTATTTATTCTTGGAGGGAGGTCATTTATGTATATTACGAAAAGTAAGGGTGTCTAGAATTGGCCCGTGGGGAGATGACATATTTTATTGTTCCCCAGTTTAAGAAAAAATTGTGAGTGTCATTGCGTGATTTTAGTTCAACTTTTTGTTTTCTGTCTGTCAGGATCTAAACCAATCTGCACCGGGTCCTTGAATGCCATGAAAATGTGACTTCTATATTCATATTTGTTAAACCTGTATTGGATCCAACAGGATATAATAAAAATCAATCAATCAAGCAAGATTTAATGATTTACAATCAACCCTTGTTCTCGCACCTTCGGATTAAGCATTGTAGGGACAGAAGAGAGGTTTAGGGAAGTTGGGGTTGATGAATGCTTGCAAAGGCCACTGTGACTTGTAATGGGAGTGTCCAGTCTTCAATTTGGAAGGCTCAATCTTACAGAATAGATCTACCCATATTGTATTAATCATTTGGTTAGGCAAGGCATCTGTTTTATATACACAGGGAGGCACATGAATAAGCCACTTCATGTACGAAGTACCTGTGAATTAAAATTTTCATCTGGACTGACCATAGTAGGCCACACAAATTGTGTCATGTGTCAGGAAGCCACCATTACTGTTGAGAGTGTATGTTAATGGTACGTTAATTGTTTTCATTTAGGCCAAGTATTAGAACTGCTGCATTGGAAATATGCAAATGAACAGTGCTGAGAACAGATGCTGACAGTCATGGGGTGACAAGGGACATGGAAAAGACAAAATTCCACACCCCCCAATCACATAAATATGGCTAACATGTTTCTATTTCTTCCTTCTTCAGCCCAGTCCATTTCAGTTCTGTCAGATGTGAGGTTTCCACAGCAGTGTACTTGCTGACCTTGGGGGGGGTGGGGTTTGTCTTTTCCATGTCCCTTGTCACCCCATGACTGTCAGCATCCGTTTTCAGCACTCTTTCAT
The DNA here is from genome assembly GCA_013340265.1 of Coptotermes formosanus. Taxonomy (NCBI): domain Eukaryota; kingdom Metazoa; phylum Arthropoda; class Insecta; order Blattodea; family Rhinotermitidae; genus Coptotermes; species Coptotermes formosanus. Next base: position 419,953 of record BLKM01000654.1, read on the forward strand.
TACATATTTCCAATGCAGCAGTTCTAATACTTGGCCTAAATGAAAACAATTAACGTACCATTAACATACACTCTCAACAGTAATGGTGGCTTCCTGACACATGACACAATTTGTGTGGCCTACTATGGTCAGTCCAGATGAAAATTTTAATTCACAGGTACTTCGTACATGAAGTGGCTTATTCATGTGCCTCCCTGTGTATATAAAACAGATGCCTTGCCTAACCAAATGATTAATACAATATGGGTAGATCTATTCTGTAAGATTGAGCCTTCCA